>VZRH01005616.1:469351-481447 GCA_013397555.1 Urocynchramus pylzowi | reverse complement strand
CAGCGAGATGGGCGAGTGCAGCTGGCGAGGGCACAGGAGCAGCACGCACAGGGGGCACAGCCTGCAGGACAGATGGCCAAGGGCTGGGCAGGGCTGGCAGGGACAGAGGCACCCAGGGCTTTGTCCCCTGGGCTCAGGCAGTGCCTCTGGAGACCCCAGAGAAGGAACTTTCCTTTGAGGGGCTGCACTTTGGTTCTCCCTCGCCCCTCCCTGAGGAGGCTGGCAGGGGTTGCAGTATTTGGACATTTGTCCTTCTTGTCCCTCACATCCCCCTGCCCCACAAACAGCCCCGAGCCACCCATGAGGGACACGCCCTGCTGTCCTAGGCCTGGGCTCAAGGTTGTCCTTTCTGCTTCCTCCAACCAAGCCAGGGCTTTCTCAGCATTGCAGTTTCCTGCTCAGAGCCTTTGGCTCCCTGGCCTTGAGGATCTGCTCTCACCAGTCCCTGGGGAGCCTTTGACAGTCCCTGCCAAGCCTTTGACAGTCCCTGTCCTCAGTGGGGCCCATTGATGCTCCAAGGGATCTGGAGTTTTGCTTCTGACTCCTTGAGCAGCTTCTTCAATCTTCTCTCAGTGCCTGAGGATCCTGGACTCAGCCCCAAATTCACCGTGGGGCTCGTGAAAATACAGAAAGCCTTAGGGGGCTCTTTGTCTTCCTTCAGTTGTCTTCTAGTCTCCAGGGCTTGTGCAGCTGATTGGAGTCAGTTTGGAGTTCTGTTAAAGAAGAAGACTTCAAAGTGCACCTTATGAGTTTTGTTTTAATCTAGTGAGTTTTTTTGGGTTTTTTTCCATTCAGAGAAGAGCTGATAGAAGCATTCTCCAATTGATCTTGTCGCTCAGACAAGAAGGACACATAGAAGAATGAGCCCCTTTTGATCTGACCCTGTTTGGACATCCTGCTCCTCACCCCCAACCTCACCATGTCTAACATTGTCCACCTGGGACTGACATCCCTGTGTCCTGCATCAGAACCTTGTCCCCTGAGCTCTGCAGCTCCATGTCTGTTTCGGTTTGGGAAGACAGGTGTTTGTAAAGGAAGGCCAGAGCCTCTTCTGGAATAGAGAATGTAAACCCCCTCCCTCTGAATTGTTATAAAATTTAAATCAAGGGGCTCTCAGGTAGAAAATATGGGAGCAGGGATAACAGTCCTTTACTAGGGAAGAAAGGTGAAGATCTTCCTCTGCTGATCCAGTTGAAAAGGGGTAGTTCTCTTTCTGAGTGAAACCCAGCAAGAGCTGTGCTGTGGGACTCTCTCCAGACTCCCAGCTATATCTGTGTAGGAATGCTTGGCTCCTCCCTCTGGGCAGAGCATCTCACAATGGGATGTTAAAGTTCTTATCAGTCATGCATTGACATTCAATAGCCTGTTATCAGCAGATGTCTGCCTGGAGGGAGGAGTGCTTGTGGAAGAGATAAGGAAAACTGCCCACTTAACAGAAGACAACTGCCATACAGATGGTAAATAGAATAGTATTGGTTTCACAATCCACGACAATGTCCCAGCCCATTGCACCATGTCCCACCTGTTCTCCACAGGGCTCTGCCTCCACACAGTTCCAGGAGAAATTTTCCTGATGGTAACGAAAGAATGGAAAAGCCTGAACAGGTTTCCTAAACAACAAACCCCACTCAGGAACCACATGCTCAGTACAAACTGCCTGGAATGATGTCACCTTTCTACAAAGGACAGTGTGACCAGAAATGATCTCTGTAAGCAGAATTCTCTGTTTCTGTAAGCAGAATTCTCTGTCCGTGTCCTTTCCCTGATCTGTTGCAGATGAAAGCTGTTGGTGCCTTCCTCACCTTTAACCTCTCTTTGGGATGCAGACAGATGTTCCCAAGTGTGTTAGGCAAGGGTTGCTCAATGTTTATGCAAAGCTCTTGTGTTCCTCCTGGGTCCAAGGAGACCCTTGTGACACTGCGGGGCTTCTTTTAACCAAGGGGCAAATGTCACACTCTGGGACAAAGGAGATCACTGTGACACTTCTGGGCAATATGGAATCGAAGGAGATCCTCATGATACTAAGGTGCCTCATGGAACCAAATAGCCGATGAGACACTCCAGAACTTCATGGAACCAATTATCCATTGGGACACAGCAGGGCATCACTGGAACCAAGGAAGCACTGTTGACAGTACAGAAACTCATGAAATCGAGGGAACATTGTGATAAAACAGGGTCTCATGGAACCAATTGACCATTGTGACCTTGTGGATCCAAGGAGACCACTGAGGAACCTCATGGAACCAAGGGGCCATTGTGACACTGCAGAACCAACACAGCTGCTGGATGTTGTCCCCTGCCCCTGAATAGATCCCTTGGGAGGCACGGCTGGAGCAGCACCCTGGAAGCTTTGGGAATGCCCCTCTGGGATTCAAGGCACACACTCCCAGGGGCTGGAATTCCAGTTCCCAGCAGGGAAAGAATGTTTCTGCCCTTGAAGGCAAAGCTCTTAAGAAAGGTTCAAAAGTCAAGTGGAACAAGATCTTACAATGACATTTCCCGGCCAGTCTTCATAACTTCCCCCATGGTTGTCTTTGCTCAGGGATTGGGAATTAAATCAGGGGAGAGTCTTTGGTGGGAGCTGCCCTGAGTCAAGAGAGACTGTGAGAGAAACAGAGCAGGCAAAGAAAGGCAGAAGAGAAAGGAGAACACAAATACAATCAGCTGAAAAGGTGGCTCTCTGAAAACAGAACTGGAACTGACAGAAAATGACTGGGACAGAAAGAAATAATTTTGCAAGTTTTATTTCCTATCAAAATACAATTCCCTCCCTTTCTCACAAACGTCCTCCTGATGTCATTCAGCAGGGCTTTCAGAAAGTGCTTCGTTCTGAGTGAATGTTCCAGGCTGCAGACACAAGGAAACATGGGATGGGGTTTTTCCTGCTCCTGCTGAGTTTGACATCCTCAGCTGAGGAGATGAGGTGGCACCAGAAGAAAAGGGCAGCTGGGCTTCACCCTTCCATAGGAACAAGAGGTGAAAAAAATCTCCCGTCATGTCTGTAGCTGCTCCCACAGGCATGTGAAGGCTGATCCCAGACCCCCAAGGGTCACATTCAGGGCTGCCCTCATGGAATGCTTACATGGTATTGAGGGGCAGCGTGGGAGCACGAGGATCTTGGACCACCCAGCTGCCCCCCATGTTTGGAGGTGCCTGAGGAGGGCTGGGACAATGCCAGGGACATCCTGCAATGACATCTCGCTTGTCCTGTTCTGCATGCTCTCAGTCCCAAAGCTAACCCTGATCCTTGTAGCAGTGTGGGGGCAGGAGGATGCGGGACCCAGCAGCAGAAGAAAGGCAACTCTCAGCTTGGTATGGTGATGCCAGCGAATTGCTTTCCCCAAGCCGCAGGTCCGAGCCGACCATCCTCTACTGAGGTCCAGAGAGAGAGTGAGAGCATACCCAACTCCCCAGCCCTCCTATTTTTCCTCTATTCTCACGGTATCTCTGTCCTCCCCCCAGAGTGCAGAAAATGATCCGGGGTTTTCGGGGGTCCAGACCCAGCTAGCTCCGACCCCAGTCCCTAGATCAATCCCGCATGGTCAGGAGCAAAAGATAGAGAAACACTCTTCCTCCTCAGGCGCCTCGTTCTACTTTATTATGTGGGTAGAAGTCACCAGAAACATTCAGGGACTGCCCAGGTGAAAAGGGAGAGAGCAGAGAAAGAGGGCGATGCCTCCTCTCCAGGGGTTTTTAAGGGGAAGTACAGCAAGTGGATCACAGCCAGTGGGATACGAGTGAGGAGGGTCTGGGGCGAGGGAAGTAACCAAGGGAGAGACCACACACTGGGGCTTATGGGGGCGGGGGGGAAGAGAGGGGCAAACAACATGGGGTACAGATCATTAGAACAGTGCAAAACTATGTAAAACAGCTAAATAACTAGTACAATGCAACACCAGAGAAACTCACAAAAACCAGAATGCTGTTTTCTCCTTGAGCCTGGTCATATGAGCTGTCAGAGAAACATAACACACCCAAGATAGATCAGCTACCTCAGATGGCTTAAAATAAAACAGGATGGCTTCTGTGGTAGTGTTGGAAACAGAAAAGTTTTAATAAAAGGCAAAATAACAAAGCTCTTTACAGAGAAAACATGAGCCAGGGGCAGGAGGCTCCTGCTCTTGGTGAAAACATCCCACAAAGGCAATTAGTTCCTCTGTTATCTTCTTTTTCTAGAGAATTGCTTAGGTGGGACTTTTTGGCTTCTGTCCAATTGGCTATCCTTAAGTTTGAGGTGAAGTCCCCAAGGTCCTATGAGGTATCTTTTTACCAAATTGAGGAGAGAAATTTCTGGGCTTTTTTCCTTTTTAAGCAGACAAAGAAGAATTTAATTCTCCATCAACAGGGGGTACATTCCTACACCAGAGGAGTTCCCCCTCCCTGCTGTCTCAAGCACCCAGTCATCAGTGCTTCTTAGCAACTCGACGGGAAAAAATTCCACAAGTAACAAGGTGTTCTGGTTTGAAAGCAAAACTAGTGATAGGCTCTAAGTCAGAAATACAATTTATTAGGAAAAGGGAAAAGAAAACAAAAAATACATGCAATAATACAGAAGAAAAAAAAAACAGTGACAAAGTCAGAATACAACCTGATAGTGACAGATGTGGTTTTGTTAAAGCAGTGATCCTGTAGAAAAGGGGCGTAGTTTTCCTCTGAAAATCCAGTGGAAAAGACAGCTGTTCCTTTGGGACCCAGTGGAAGAAACTGAGCTGTTGTCTCAAAGTCTCAGATTATATCCAGTTAGGAATGCTTGGCTCCTCCCTCTGGGCGAAGCATCTCACAATGGGATGCTGTAATTTTTATCAGTCATGCAGTGACAGTCAGTGGCTCATTAACAGCAGATGTCTCCTCGGAGGGAGGATTGGTTTGTGGAAGCGATAAAGAAAACTGCCCAATTAACAGAAGATAGCTGCTACACCTTTAACAGATGGCAAATAGAATACACATTGCTTTGGAATCCAGGACACAAGGAAAGAAAAGGAAAGAAAGAAATCCCATCCCCTAACATTATCCACTACAAATTTTTTCCCATAACAACATTACATCAAATTAAAACTTTGAAATTATATACATACATATACATTATACACATGTACTACCTTTATATGTATATATACACATATTTATACATACATGCAGATACAGATACAAGCACAGTGTCATGAGTAGATCACCCTAAAACAAGGTCCCCTTGAGGTATGCATGAGGTCTCTCCATCCTTTTGCATCATCCACCAGGTGCAATCTGGTCCCTGAATGAAGACAACCCCATAATGGGACTATCTTTGCTGGAGGCAGAATTAACCCAAAGAGTTTTTCCAGCATACTTCTCATATGTACCACTGGAATCTTATCTCCAGCTGTTGTTTGCAAGGGCTCAGATTGGGCAGGGCCTATTTGGTTAGTGGAACCTCAAGTGTTCACTAACCATGTGGCCTTTGCTAAATTACTCTCCCAGTTCTTGAAAGTCCCCCCATCCAGCGCCTTCAAAGTAGTTTTAAGCAGGCCATTGCACTGTTCAACTTGCCCAGCAGCTGATGCATGATAAGGAATATGGTCCACCCACTCAATACCATGTTCTCCAGCCCTGGTATTTATAAGGCTACTCTTGAAATGAGTCCCGTAGTTGAACTCAATCCTCTCAGAGGTACCATGCCTCCAAAGGACTTGTTTTTCAAGGCCTAAGATAGTGTCCTGAGCAGTAGCATGAGGCACAGGGTAGGTTTCTGTTATGGTTTGGAAAGGGAGGAAAAATTCAGGAAGATGATGTAAAGTTTTTGTGTAACTAACAGTCTGTTCAACTACTGAAAAGCTGGACACACCTCTGTGAAACACACATGTTAAAGACAAAAAAACCCCGGAAACTCTCTTTTTTCCTTTTCCACTTGGTGAGGAGGTGGCCCCAGCCCCAGTCCCCCGTCTCGGCCAGGCCGGCCCGGGTGGTTCCAGATGGGAGGGAGGAGGAGATGCCTTGGTTTTGGAGCTGAAAATCCTTTTGTAAGCTATGGAGAAAGAAGTCTTTTTCCTTACAACACATAAAGCTATGAGGAGATTAAAGTGTTCAAATTACTATCGAGCAAAAGCCTCCATGCTGAAATAAGCAGATGTTGAAATAGCTATGATCCCATGAGAAGTTTGAACAGAGGAGGAGAAGAGAGTAGTCCTATACTTCCAGGAGAAGAAGAAGATTTCTGTTCCCAAGGATGAAGATGATTTTAGAGATAGACAATAAAAACTTTTACCTTTAAACAGCTCATTTTTAAAACAATACCCCATAAGCTGACATGGCCCATCGACAACCTGTGGGAAGGCTTGTGGCAATAGGAAGGACTTCACAAAGGCAGGGTTCCCTGGGTGGCAGCTGCTGTTCTTGACAAATTGAGAGCCACGAGAAAACTGTTTCCTTTCCTCTTGTGAAAAAGTCTCCATAACCTTAACAAGAGGGATTTCTCTCCCTCAGTAAACTGAAAAAAGACTATTTTAATAAACTGACTAGAAATCTTGGGTGTGGTTTCTTTACATTGTTAGTGAGAAAGGAAAGGTTATGGGGGAAAGAGAAGTGTCCCAGAGGGTTTGTTTTGATTCTTACTACTTTTTTTCTTTCTAGTTACCTTTAATAAAATTTTCTTTATACCCTGTTCAAGTTTTGAGCCTGCTTTACCTTTTTCCTAATCTTATCTCAAAACAGAAAGTGAGTGTATTGGTAATTAGCCAACACGAAACCTACAACATTCTCTAATACATTAACCAGAAAAATTCTAAATTGAAAAAATCTTAAATTAGCAAACCTAAACCACTACAATTTCCAACCATCCAGTGGTGGCTTCCACCATGTTTAGCAGATAGCACTTGCCTTGGTGGGTTTGAGGCAGTGTGATGTTGTCAATCTGCCAAGCTCCCCCATACTTATATTGTGACCACCTCTCACCATACCATAGGGGTTTTAACTGCTTGACCTGTTTGATGGCAGCACACATCTCACAGTCATGGATAACCTGAGAAACACTGTTCATGGTTAAATCCACCCCTCGGTCTCGTGCCCATTTACAGGTGACATCTCTACCCTGATGGCCTGAGGCACCATGGGCCCATCGAGCTAGGAACAACTCTCCCTTGTATTGCCAATCTAATTCTGTCTTTGACACCTCTATCTTTGCAGCCTGATCTACCTGCTAATTGTTTCGGTGCTCCTCATTAGCCCGACTCTTGGGGACATGGGCATCTACATGATGGACTTTCACAGGTAGGTTCTCCACCTGAGTCGCAATGTCTTTCCACTCATCAGCAGCCCAGATTGGTTCTCCTCTATGCAACCAGTTGGCCTTTTTCCACCTTTTCAGCCAACCCAACAGAGCATTGGCTACCATCCACAAATCAGTATAAAGGTAAAGTTTTGGCCACTTCTTTCTTTCAGCAATATCCACAGCCAACTGAACAGTCTTGAGTTCAGCAAGTTGACTTGTTCCACCTTCTCCTTCAGCAGCTTCTGTGACCTGTCGTGTGAGGCTCCATACAGCTGCTTTCCACTTCTGTTCCATCCCTACGATGAGACAGGAACCAGCAGTGAAAAGAGCGTAGTGTGTTTCTTCTTCTGGTAGTTGGTTGTACGGTGGAGCTTCTTCATCCCTTGTCGCTTGTTCCTGCTTCTCTTTGTCAGTGAGACCAAAGTGTTCACCTTCCAGCCCGTTTGTGATTATTTCCAAAATCCCAGGGCGATTCAGGTTTCCAATACGGGCGCACTATGTGATAAAGGGCAATCCCTTTGCTCCATGTGGCATTGGTGGCGTGATGGGTAGAGGGAACCTTTCCTTTAAACATCCACCCCAGCTCCGGTACTCGGGGTGCCAGGGGGAGTTATGCTTCTGTGCCAATCACCTCCGAGGCGGCTCGAACTCCTTCATAGGCAGCCAAGATTTCCTTCTCTGTTGGAGTGTAGTTGGCATCAGACCTTCTGTAACTTCAGCCCCGGAATTGCAGTGATCGGCCTCGAGTCTCCTCAGGCACCTTCTGCCAAAGGCTCCAGGACAAGCCATTGTTCGTGGCTGCAGAGTAAAGCACATTCTTCACTTTTGGTCCTTTCCTGACTGGGCCAAGGGCTACTGCATGAGCGATGTGCTTGATCTGGGCAAAGGCTTGTTGCTGTTCAGGGCCCCAGTTGGAAATCACTCTTCTTGTGAGTGACTAGGTAGAGAGGGCTCACAATCTGGCTGTACTCAGGAATGTGCATTCTCCAAAAGCCTATGGCGCTTAGAAAAGCTTGTGTTTCCTTCTTTCTGGTTGGTGCAGACATCGCAGTGATTTTATTGATGACCTCAATGGGAATCTGATGCCATCCATCTTGCCACTTCACTCCCAGGCACTGGATCTCTTGGGCAGGTCCTTTGAATTTGCTCTTCTTGATGGCGAAGCCGGCTTCCAGCAGAGTCTGGATGATCTTCTCTCCTTTCTCAAATATTTCCATTGCCGTGTTCCCCCACACAATGATGTCATCGATATATTGCAGATGTTCTGGAACTTCACCCTTTTCCAGTGCAGCCTGGATCAGTCCATGGCAGATGGTGGGGCTGTACTTCCACCCCTGGAGCAGTCGGTTCCAGGTATACTGCACGCCTCTGCACGTGAAAGCAAAATGAGGCCTGCATTCTATTGCCAGAGAAATGGAGAAAAACGCATTAGCAATGTCAATAGCGGCGTACCACTTTGCTGCCTTGGACTCCAGCTCGTACTGGAGTCCCAGCATGTCAGGCACAGCAGCGCTCAGCGGTGGAGTCTCTTCATTCTAGGCACGATAGTCCACTGTCAATCTCCGTTCTCTATCAGACTTATGCACAGGCCAAATGGGACTGTTGAAAGGTGAATGGGTTTTGCTGACCACCCCTTGGATCTCCAGCTCACGGATCATTTTGTGGATGGGGATCACGGCATCTTGATTCATCTGATACTGCCAGCAGTGTACAGTGGAGGTGGCAATTGGTATTCATTGTTCTTCTACCTTCAGGAGTCCTACTGCAGATGGGTTTTCTGATAGTCCAGGCAAGGCGTTCAATTGCTTAACACCCTCTGTCTCTACAGCAGCTATTCCAAAAGTCCACCTGAGTCCCTTTGGATCTTTGTAATAGCCGTTCTGGAGGAAGTCTATGCCTAGAATATAGGAGGCCTCTGGGCCAGTCGCAATGGGATGTTTCTGCCACTCCTTCTTGGTCAGGCTCACCTCGGCTTCCAACAGGTCAATTGCTGTAGTGGAAACAGATTCTGCCCCCACATGTCCCAATGGCATTAGGGTATACTGTGTACCAGTATCAACTAACGCTTCATATTTTGTAGAGAGATGTGTTAGTGAGTTTCTCACGGAGCAAGGACATGTAATACTTTGGGAGAAAGCTGGACAACCCTGGCCTGCAGATTACAAAGTTACTTTGAGAACGGAATAGTCAGGAGATTATGAAGTTACTCTGATGGAACATCTCATGTACTCTTCCTAGATAGATGGGACATGTACTGTCCCTGAATAGATAGGATAAAGGAAGAAAGGGTATTGTATTAAGCAACAATAGGCCTTGTGCAAAGATAGTGCCTTGTGCTAAGAAAAAAAAAAAGCTAGGACAGCATATCTTAATTAGCTATTATGAAGCATAACAGCCAATCATCAAATGACATTTATGTATGACTATAGCTAATTAACCAATGAATGCTTAGGAAGCCACCTCTGAGTAAGGTATAGAAGTATAAGTATAACCAGTTTCTGAATAAAGTGGAAGATGACATATAATCATACTGATTTGAGTGTCGTTATTCTGGCTGGCCGCTCCAAGATGGGACCCTCCTTTGCATTAATATTTTTGTGGCTTTGATGTGCCAGGCCATCTTAACTGCAGCAGTTTATGACTGTATAAGTGGTAGGTGATTTGTCCTGTGACATTTTGTAAAGCACTTTGTAGTGCAGTGCTATTTGCAAAGCACCTAACAAAATATTCCTGTTGAACCACTGCAATGATTTTTGCAGGATATTTTAACTGTAAACATATTTTACAACATATGATGATTAATTGTGCAATCAATTCAAAGACAGAAGGTGATGTCTTTTTAGATTGGTATGGTTAAAACACCCATTCTAAAATGTGTAGTGGGTTGGACCACTGAGTGTCCCATTGACCAATGATACCTGTCGGATGTAGATCAACAATAACAACAAACACTAACACAGATTTCAGGACACAGCCGGTAGACCTGTCTGTTTCTTATGGCCTGCTCTACTGTTCCCAGTGTGGTTTTTGCCTCTAGTGTCAATTTCCTTGGGGAGGTTAATTCAGGGTCACCTTTAAGGATGTTAAACAAGGGTGCCAATTGTGGGGTGGTTAATTCTAAATAAGGCCATACCCAAAAGCTTCTCTGCATCATTTAAAGTCTGAATTTTGGTTGAGAATTGAATTGTTTGTTGTATGGTCTGATCTAATGTTTTAACTCCCAGGTATTTCCATGGGGGTTGTTGTTGTACCTTTTCTGGTGCAATTTGTAAGCCAAATTCTTGCAGTTCTCACATCAATTCTAGCCAAATGTGTAAAAGGCCTTCTTTGGTTGGGGTTGCTATTAGGACGTCATCCATACAGTAATAACAATATGCCTCTGAAAACTGTTCTCTCACTATTAAGAATCCCTGTGCAACATACTACTGGCAAATTGTGGGGCTATTTTTCATGCCCTATGGCAGCACTTTCCATTGGTATCGTTCAACTGGTGCTGCATGATTGATGGAAGGCACTGTAAAAGCAAACTTTGGGGTATCATCTGGGTATAAGAGAATAGTGAAAAAACAATCTTTCAAATCAACAATTGAAATGTTCTAGGTAATGGGTATCATAGTTGGTGATGGTATTCCAGGCTGTAAAGCACCCATACTCTCCATAACAGCATTAATTTTTCTTAAATCATGGAGTAACCTCCATTTGCCTGATTTCTTCTTGATTACAGATACAAGGCTGTTCCATGGGCTTGTTGAAGGTTTGATGTGATCTTGAGCTAATTGTTCCTGAACCAGAAGTTTAAGGGCATTTAATTTTTCTTTTTCAAGGGGCCACTGTTGAACCCACACAGGTTGCTCAGTAAGCCACTTCAGAGCTAATATAGGCTGCTTTACGCCTCTTACAGAGGCCCCAGTTAAAAATCTGTTCCTACCCAGACTCCCCATGCTGATAAGACATCTGTTTCCCATAAGTTAAGTGGTGCAGCAGTAACACAGGGACATATAGTGGCTGTCTGACCTTCAGGACTCTTAACCAGCACAGGTTTGCTGCTTAGATGACTCTGTGTGGTACCTCCAAGGCCAGCAACAACAGATCCTACAGTTGTGGTAGGCCATGATTGAGGCCATCTGTCTGCAGAAATGATAGTAACGTCTACTCCAGTATCTACCATACCACTGATCTTTATGTGAGATTTACTTGCCCAAAGGCAAGCGTACAAAGTTACTTACTTGCCTGAGTAAGTGTACAAACCATATTTGGTCAAAGGCGACCTGAGTCCAGTACACTTGAGGTTCTCCAGTTGATCCAAAGTCTCGGTCTCCTCAAGTCCTTGGGTCTGTTTTGAGAACACAAGACTTGAAAGGCATAAGATGGGCAATACGAATTTTAGCTGGGATAGTCACGGGAGGAGTAGGCGTTGACACTGTGGCACATATCTGCCCTGTGTAATCAGCATCTAGAACACCGAGGTGAACAAAAATAATTTGTAATGTTGCACTTGACCTTCCTAACAACAGAGCATTTAATCACCTCCCTATAGGTCCACAGGCCTTGAGAGGAACTTTATGCACTGCAATGAGCTTATGATTACTGTGATGGTGATGGAAATATCCATACCTGCTGCCTTTCTCATTCTTCTGGTGTGCTGATGTCATGATCCACTAGTACAAGCAGGGGTCATGATGGTTCATTAACTGATCTCCGAGTGCAAAAACAACACGGAGGGGGATTTCAGTATTAATCAAAACAAGCGCACCTTTTATTGAGTGCCCACAGCAAATGTGATAGAAGGCTTAGAAAGGAGATAAAGGATGGAGAGAGAGAGAGAGAGAGAGAGAGAGAGGAAGGGGTGG
>VZRH01005616.1:457303-469318 GCA_013397555.1 Urocynchramus pylzowi | reverse complement strand
AGAGGAAGGGGTGGGGGGTGGGGGGGGGATATAGCTACCGACGGAGAGATGAAATCCTCGTGGTCCAGACAATAGATCTGTCTTGTCACGTCAGGGAGAATCTCAAAGTCTTGGTGAACTCAGGGGTCTATTATAGTCCTCTGCCGAGGGGGGAACAGGTAAAAGACAATGGAGAAACGAGTCTATTGAAAAACTGGTACAGACAGTCCATGTTCCAAAAGTCAATCTCAGCAGTGAGAGGGACCCATTGTTTCTTGGTCCAGCAAACACCTGCAGGTAACACTTGGCAAACATCCCCCTTCAGTCAGGCCAGTGCCCCTGTGTTAGAATTATAGGCATCTCAGTCCCAGTCCTAGGGAGGGAGCTTTAATCTCCATCCATCACGGTGGTTGTGAAGCAGATGAGGAATTTTCCATAGGGGATCGCTAAGGTTACCCCAGAAAGTTCATTTGGCCAAGAGATGGGAAAATTCATGGCCTATTGTGATGAACAGGTATTGTGAAGCAGGTGTAAGTGTATTGAGCAAGCCGCTCCTTGCCAGTCCCTGCGCGAAGCAGGGTACCGTGGCAGCACAGCAAACACACCTGCAAACAATCACTTAGCGAGCATCCACCTCAACAAGGTCAGAACTCCAGTCAGGGTCTTCAGGGTCTTAGTCTCTGTCCTTGTGATGATCGTGAGGCAAATGAAGGAAACTTCGGACAGTCTCTTACAGCTGGTTGCATAGGCTTGCACTGGGGGATGAAAAGATGTGTCTGTGTGTGCTTCCCCATTGCTCTCCTGCTCCCATTTCCCTGCTCATTGAGAAGCTGTCCATTAAGATGGAACTTGGACCTGCACTGCTTGGCCAGATGACCAGGCATTGGTTACAGCTTCTGATTATAGTTCCAATTCTCTGCTTTTGGTATGTCCCCTGTGGGTTAGACTTACAGGGACAGTTTGCTTTCACGTAACCTTGTTGCTCACAACTATAACACCAGAGTGTTAACTTAAAAGAATCAGCTAACAAAGCCATACTATGTGATTCAGTCTTAACTTTAACACATGCATAAATTAGTTCATTTAAGGATGGATTTTCTTCTGATAACAAATCTATAGCCCCTTTGCAGTCCCCATTTGCATTATCTCAAGCGAATTGCAATATTGATTTCTTGTGTCATTGTTTACTATTTGCTTTTCCATGGCATCTCATAATTGTTCTATAAACTGGAGGTACGGCTCATTGGGACCCTGTTTGATTGTGAAATACCTCTGGATTGGTGTTACCATGTTTAAAGTGTTACCATGTCTGCCACTTTAAGCAATCCCAAGTTTCTTGCTTGCACTTTTATTTAAAGGATGCAAATGTGCCTGCAACTGTGGGTTGTCAATGGGATGCAGACCCATAAGATGAGAAACCCCAGCCCCAAAGTGTGGATATTGCTACAGTACTTCTAAATTGCACAGCCTTTGATCATCTGCATATCGCTGCCAGGTGGACTCGAACATCATATATTGAACTGGGATACAAAGCAGCTTCGCTATCTGTTTAATATCAAAGGGTGTCATCTCACTGGCAGTTAGGACATTGCTCTCTTTCCCTTCTTGCCCACTCACCCCTTGGGCACTTGCAGCCACACCTGCCATTATGACTTTTAGTGGCAAGGTCTTGCTGTGCTGGTTGACTAATCTAGGCACAAATAATCATGTTGCAATACTGGAAACATTGTTCTGAAAACACAGAAGATAAGCCATTTAGTGCCCCTCATTTTAGACTCTCTAGTTCCATTGCAGATTTACATGCAGTGGATTTGCTGTTTGCTCTGCTGTCCTTCTGGGCCCAGAGCTGGCTTGATTCATTTTTACTTTAACAGGGTGAGATTGGAGTGAAATTGGAGTGAACTCATCTGCAGCAAGTTGGATCAAGAGGTGAAAAAGGCATATGGTAAAAGCTGACGTGATAACCTTTTCATGTTATAGTCCTGGATTTCTGGCATGGATATGTGGGTAGAAGGGTGAATGAGAACTGTATTTGGGGGATTGGGATGAGGTATAATTTTTTAGAGGGGAAGAATGTCGCAGTAAAGACGGATATGACACTCAAAGGTTCAAGAGGCAATAGCAATCTTTCTTGTTCACAGCTCATATTTATATGGTTTTCAAAAATCACATGCTTGATCCCAATTGGCTAGCAACTTGTTGCCACCCAGTTCACGGTCCAATAGCTGCCTGTGTACATGCTTGCCAAAGACTGGCCAGCATCCGTTGCCTGCAGTTAAGTCTTTCAGCTCCTCAAAGCTTTCTTCCTTAAAGATGTTTACTTCCTTTCCTCATGGGTACAGGCTGATTAAGTCAAGGTCAAGGTTACTTGTGTCTGTGATGCCTTCAGGCCAGCTATTAGCCGTCACAGATCCACCTTTTTGTTTTTCAACTACAAAGGCAGTCTTTATCCTCTTCTGCAGGGCCCTTTGCAGATAGGATAAAAACCATGGTACAGTGAGTGAAATAATTATAATACAAAAAATAATAAGCCCAGTTTGAATGAGGCTCTTCTCCAGCTTGATAAACCTAACCCTTCTAGCCAGTGATCTATCCCAGAAAATCCTCCGTACAACACATGCCATTAAACTCTTCACAACCATGCCCATGAACTAACAAAAGAAAATCAATGGCAGCAGGATTTTGCAAGGTAGAATGCCGCACACTATCTATAACTATAGCTAAAGCAATCAAAATTAGGAAGTTTTATTTACTCTTTTTGCTACAAAGCAAGCCAGTCTATTTAATTCAGAAACTATCAGGTGTAACATTTTGCTTTCCTGTTCCAATTCAGTCCCACATATCATGTCCCAGTGTTTAATTTAAAAATACCCATCTGTCTGCTGATAATGTCCCTAAAATCTCTAACTCTTGGGGTTCAAGTGAAGCAACAGGTAAATTATCATTCCAAAGATCCCATGGTTCCATACAGCAGGTTGTGGTATTACAATTGTTCTGGGAGAAGTGTTGCATTTTGACACCATTTTGTGTTTCTTGCATACTTTGTGTACCATTCAAGGGTATCTCCACTAAGCAGGTGAGAAAAGGTTGTTCTGGTCATGCCATAGCCTGCAGCTCAACTCCATCCTAACCTTCCCATAGAAGAACTTCTCCATTACTGATGGGAAGTTTTTTGAATTGTACTTGATGTCTTCTGCTATCTGTGCTTGCTGTCATATTTGACTGTTCAAACAGCCCTAAGCCTGTTTATTTATTAAGGCCGTGTCTTGGTTTGAAAAGACAGGTGTTTGTTATGGAAGGCAGGAGCCTTCCTAGAAATGGGAAATGTAAACGCCCTCCCTATGAATTATTATAATTTTGAAATTAAGGGGCTCTCAGGCAAAAATATTCTTCTTTATTAGGGAAGAAAATAAAAATAAAATAAAAAATGCAGTAAGACAAAACAACATGGACAGAGCCAGAATACAACCTGACACCCTGTGGGTCAGGGTGTTGGCAGCAGTCCCATTAAATGGTGGCTACAGTCCTCCTGGAGTGACAGATGTGGTTCCATTGAAGCAGTGATCCTGTAGAAGGGTGGAGTTTTCTTCTGGAGATCCAGTGGTGGTGTAGATGGCCCTGGTCTTCCTCTGGGAATCCAGTGGGAAAAGGCTGCTTCTGGTGTTCCAAATCTCAGATTGTATCCAGTTAGGAATGCTTGGCTCGTCCTCCTGGGCAGAGCATCTCACAGTAGGATGATGTAATTTTATCAGTCATGCTGTGAGACTCAATGGCCCATTAACAGAAGATATTTCCCCGGAGGGAGGATTGGTTGTGGAAGAGATAAAGAAAACTGCCCAGTTAACAGAAGATAACTGCCCTGTCACCCTTGAGCCAGAAATGACACAAATTCACTTGAAGGCTGGTTTGCAGGAGAAGAGACTTTAATATGAAAACCCTCTCTTTTATAGACAGAGTCAATATATTCTATTTGATTGGCTAATTAACAAAAACATCTTTCTCACCAATAGTCCTTGAGAAGAACAGAAAAACAGAGCAGGAAAACACCACCTGCAGGTTGTTTATACTAACAAGCTATCATTGTTTCGCTACAACTCCCTAAAAAGTCTCACAAATCCACTGTGAGAAAATGAAGCCCATTTTCTCACTTTCTGACCGGGCTGTTGCATCCACAGGTCCACCTTTTTATTTAAAAATGGAGGCAGAGCTTGTAATCCTCTGCGGGGCCCCATGCAGGAAGGAGAACAAACACAACTCCAGAGGTTCCTTAATCGGATGCCGATTAAAAATGGTCAGAGATATCAGATCTTGTGATTCCGTCTTACAAAAATGGGCTATCACTCCTAAATAATTTACTTATTCTATTACAAAGCAGTCCTTTTTTCAGAAGCCGGATGAAATGTTCACTCTCCACTCATGGAGGGGCCATCTGATTGATGGTTGTCACCTTGGTCATCATTCAAAGGTTGCCTGTTGGCCACATTCTGCTTTTGGTATTGCAAGTCAGGGTGGACACACCTCGCAGGTACCCATTGCACTCCAGTATGCATGTGGAAACACATGCATACCCAGGACCCCAAGTGACAAGGTCATACAGGCCTTCCCACTTATTAGTGGTTAGATCCCGTATCTGGACTTTGCTCGAGGCAGGTGTGCCTCACCTGAAGAATGCAATGAGAGAACATGGATCTGAAGCCACCACTCCCATGAATCTGCAGGTCAGACCTGGGGGCTGAAAGACTGAAAGAGCACAAGTGAAGCAATCCGAATCCCTGCTGGAATAGCGACAGGAGGGGAGGGCGTGAAAACTGTGGCAAAAGTCAGACCTGGAAAGTCGAAGTCAATGACTCCGGGGTGAACCAAGATCCTCTGGTGGGTGACACTACACCTCCCCACCAGCAGTGCACCCAGTCCCTGTCCCAAAGGTCTGAGCATGTCCAAAGGAACCTTATGCTCACAACAGGATTCTAAGATGACTGTGCCGGCAGTACCTACATCCATGCCGGCGGAGCCGTGGGTAAAGCCTCCAAGCCAGCTGGGCAAACCTGAGCCGGTGCCGTGTTCTGAGGAATTACTTGTGTTGGGGCGCAATTCCTCCGTGTGCTCTTCTTCCTGTTCCCCGGGCCCGCCAAAGGCTGGCCATTAGCATGAAATTTTGCCCTGCATTGGTCTGAACAATTATGTGTGCTTAGACATCTAGAGCACAAGAAGGTGCCACCCGTACCTGTTGGCTTGGGGGTACTTTGCTTTTTCTTGTCCTTATTTTTTTGTTCTTCTGTTGTCCACCCCCTGAGGGCACCTGGCCTGGCCTGCCAGAGCAGTTGCCCTGTGGTCCACAGCAGCCACTGTGCATCAGCCATGTCTGCCACCGACAGGTTGCCTGGAAGAGCGTCTATGATCTTCTGGCACTCACCGTTCGAGTTGAACCGGCCCAACATCTGGAGGAAGGAGTCCCTTAAGGCAGCGTTCTCAACCTGCCTCTCCAGGGCAGAAGCAAGCTTCCCAACAAATGACATAAAAGGCTCACCAGATCTCTGCATTATCATTGTACACTGTGGCGCGGGGGAGGCTGCCTCAATGGCCTTCACCAATGCACCAAATCCTACACTTTGACACTGCTCAAGAACAGCAGAGTCCCACGTAGCCTGAAAATTAGGATTGGAAAAGGCATGCTTCCCAAAGAGAACATGCACCCCCATGCCATACCTAGGGTCACCCTGAGGCAGAAGCCTGTTGCTTGCTGCAACCTTTGCAGCAGCCTGCGTCCAGTACTTCATAAAAATTACATGCTGCACAGGCTGGAACAGAACCTGAGCAATATGTCTAATATCATACGGAGCAAGCAGGTCTGAGCCTATCACCCTCAGAGTCTGCATAACTTGCTCAGAGCCAAGGACATACTTTGCAACCTGCTCCCGCAAATCCTGGACCGCCCGCCAGGCAAATACATCATGCCTGTCAGCATGTCTTTAATTTGGGACAGCTTTAAACACGGGAATAGCGTGCACCTTGCTTTGAGGCAGAACACAGTCCTCCTGAACCAATTGTGCCCCTCCCTCAGATGCCGGACAAGCTATCTGAGCGACACCCGTGGCCCCACCCCCCGAGGCAAGTGTGGTGTCATCAGCTGTACACCGTGGCCTTCCCACCTTGTCCAATGAATCCCCATCCGCAGCTTCTGAAGCCCGAGCCCTGACCGCATCCCAAAAGCTGTGGGGATTCTTGGGGTGCACGGGCACCCGGCAGGGAGGCAAAGTCCAGAGGCTACGAGCGGACGATGATTCCACCTGTCGGTGCCGGCGGTCTACCACCGGGGTACACCCCCACTGGGGACCGGCCATTGGCTGTCATCGCTGTCCGAATCTAGGGAAGCAGAGGACAGCCAGCGGGTAACAGGGGGTGGTGGGCCCGGATTTGAGAGGCTAACAGTGGGCTGCGAGACCGAAGGGCTAGTTACAAGCCCAGACCCAGGGGGACCGGCCGTCTGCTGTGCCACGGCTGTGGGGGCCCAGCCGCAAGTGACACAGCTGGAGGTGGGGTGGTGGGCAGCGCGGCCGCAGCCAGCGGCACCACCGCCGCCACCACAGGCTGCACCGGCGGAGGTGTAAAAGACATTAAGTCACCCAAATTGGTCGCCATGCTGAGACGAGGAGGAGGCGGCTTCCCACAACCAAAGGTGGGGGAACAAGAGAAGACACAGCCCCCGCTGTGTGATTTACCCTTCGGAGAGACGATGCTGAAGCGGCGGTCACGGTTACTGTCATCTGCGCAGGGGCCATGGAAAAAGAGGGGGAAACTGGCCGGGGGCGTGATGTCGGCTGGAGCAGGCACTCGTTGACGGGCACCGGCAATGGGCGTGGCCGGCACAACCGCGCAGGCGCCGTGCCTGACAACACGGAAGCTGACGGAGCGGCCATTGTTGTCATGGCGACCGCCGATGCCGGAGCCGCCCCCGCCCCCTCCCGCAAATTGAGGGGAGAAGGCGGAGACGGGAACTACGGCTGCTGCCGGCTGTGAGAAAGTCGGACCCGGGTGTGCAGAGGAGGGAAGGGCAGAGGTGATCGCCGCAGCGACCCCCCAGCCGCCTTGCGTAGGAAAGGGGAGAACTGGACCGTCGGGGACAGAGGGGTCGAACGCGGTGCCGGAGGAGAACCGCCGTCTCCCCAGTGCAGCCGAGATGCGGCTATCAATCTCGGTGGCGCTGATATCGCAGAAAGAGGGGACGGCGACCTCCCAGAAAGATATGAACAAGGGCTCGTCGGCAGAACACAATCTCCAGGCGAGAGATGGGTTCCGCGGGCAGTCCCCATGCCCCCGCCGGCCCGCGCGGAATCGGAGAGAAGCTGGCAGCTGGCCGCTCTGACGATCGTCCATCTTCCGATGGTGCACCATCCCTGCCCTTCAAACTCCCCCTCTCCGATGCAGTGTCCCGGGCCAGGATGGCATCAAACAAAGGTCTCCACATAGTCATAAGTCAAGGCATGTTGAAATCCCCTTCAAAAAATGCCTCCTTGAGCCAGTTGCCCAATGCATACCACAGGGTAGGGCTAAAAGCAGCATCCACACCCACCGGAAAATCATGAGTCTTGGCCCATACTAATAATTCGCAGAGTGAATCATCTGACACAGAGAGTCCCTTAAAAGAAACCAAGTCCCTCCACACAGAGAAAATCGCGGCTTCCTCTTTAGAAGCGTTGTTCCCCATCGCGGAAACACCAGCACCCAACCGCAGTAAAGCACAAGCTGTCCGCTGGGCTGGGGCTCGTCCCCGCCCACTGGTCCAAGTGACCAGGGCAAAACTGCCGCCCCCGTCCCATTCAGAAGGACGTGGGGAAAGGTCGTTACCTCTCCAGGGAAACAGAGGGTTTCTGTTCTGCGGGCGCCGCAGGGCCCCGGCAGGGGTCCCGGTCCGCTGGTCTGCGGGAGGCTGATGGGTGCAACACATGTTGTCCGTCACCAGATGTCAACCTTGAGCCAGAAATGACACAAATTCATTCAAAGGCTGGTTTGCAAGAGAAGCGACTTTAATACGAAAAGCCTCTCTTTTATAGACAGATTCGACATATTCTATTTGATTGGCTAATTAACAAAAACATCTTTCTCACCAACAGTCCTTGAGAAGAACAGAAAAACAGAGCAGGAAAACACCACCTGCAGGTTGTTTATACTAACAAGCTATCATCGTTTCTCTACAACTCCCTAAAAAGTCTCACAAATCCACTGTGAGAAAACAAAGCCCATTTTCTCACTTTCTGACCGGGCTGTTGCATCCACGCTGCCTCACCTCTAACAGATGGGAAATAGAATACACACCCCTAAACCACATCTTACAACCCAGGACAGGCTGTAAATTTTCTTGAAATCAGAATTCTTCATGATGCAAATACCTTATTTTAACAGGCAGGCAGGCTCTCTTCTCCAATTACAAGAGTAACAGGCCTCCCAGCTCATCTGCCAAGCCTCTCTTCAGGCCAGGTGTCCATGCATGGACAGTTGCTGCCTTCCAGACATCCAGGAGGGCTCAGAAGGTTCGTTTTTCTCCGTGTTTATCTGCCAGCATGCTGGAGAATGCAGCAGACAGTGTGGGTCTCTAATGGATGAACTGTGTGTTCAAGTTATCTTGTGTGTACTGGGATTTGTGAGGAAACTAATGATCTGCGTGGTTTTTTTACAGGCATTAGCAGCAGTTGTCTCCTAAATTAAGTACCAAAGCTGGCATTACTCAAGGAGTTTTTTCTAGGTTTTCTTCCTCATCCCAGCTCAGGTGAGGGTGTTTCTGAAGAAAGTGGCTCTCAAACAACAATCAGACCAGCAGTACAGAGTCACTGGGGCAGTTTCATAAACTATTAAGAGTTTTTTTTTGGGGTTTCAGACTTAGTAAATAACTGGAAAAACTTCCCTGAGAACACATAAACATCACACTTTTAATTATGTGAAGTCCTGGCTGCTCCATGGGCTGTGGGTTTTCCTGAAGATGCTCATGATGCTTTTCTTGTTGGAAGCTGTTTCTCACCTCACCTCAGTGCAGACCTAGCAGCCCAGAGCCCAAAGGCTGTTACATGAGCTGTGTTGGTGGAGTTGACTCACTCTGGCATGTTTGATAGCAGCTGTTAGTCATCTGCCTTACCTGTTCTGTGCTATGTAAGCCATCTCCTCTGCAAACTTCTGGAACCGTGGTATTCACATATTCTTTGAACAGCGAGAGACACAGACTTTCCCAGGGTTTTCCAGGGGAAGGCAGTGAGAAAGCTCAGAGAAAGATGAAAACAATTCTTGTCTTCACTTGCTGCATCTGTTGTTTGGCACATGTGTTATGGAGATTGTTTACTAAAAGGGATTTCTTAATTGCACTCTGGTGATGGTTGTTTTGATTGATTGACCAATTAGGTCAAAGCTGTGTCGTGACTGTCTAAAAGGATTACAGGTTTTTCTTCACTATAGTGTAGTATAGTATTAGTATGGTAAGTAGTATAATGTAGCATAGCTTAATAAAGCATTTCTTCAGCCTTCTGAAATCATGGAGTCAATGCACGTTATTTCCCATGTCAGGGGTTTGCTACAATATGGAACAACAAAACTTGGAGGTGGGATGACCTCAGCTCTTTCCAATTCTCCATTTCCCCCCTTTGGGGGAAAGCTTGTTCCCTCCACTAAGTTTTCCTATACTGGCCCCAGTGTTCAGTGACTCAAGCACAGAATTTTCACCGTTTCTCTTGGGAGCCTGTCAGACTGCTCACCATGAGATGCTTTCCTAAGCCTCTGCCTGATGTGTTCTGCTCCTTGATTCCAGCCTTGAATTGGAAGAGTGATCAGCAAAAAAGCTGCAGGGGGTTGATGCTAATCAAATTAAGTACTTGAGTACTGGTTAACCCTTTCTGGGTTACTTTGGTTCATGTTCTAAATAAAAAGTCTTGAAAGGAGAATGACATAGTCACTTGAAGGCTGGCAAGTGTGAGCACTGAGGTCCTAGGACTTAAAAGGACAGGGGAAGGTTTTAACCTGTAGAATATAAGCATTCCTTCAGTGATGGCCTTTTCAGCAGAAATGTTGAACTACATGGTCAACTATATGTGGCAATTGCTGGTTTTATTTTAGGTTTTGCTTGTGCCTAGAACTGAGTCAAGAAGCTTGATTTTTCTTAAAAAGCTGAAGATTTTCCCAAGGACTGCTTTCTCTGTTATCCTATCTGTGCTGCCAATGCTGCATAACCAGTAGCTTGACTGTAATTATTGCTGAAATAATAATTAAAATATTACCTGCAAAATACATCAGTCATGACAGGATAAAGCCATGTTCCATGAAAGAGGAGTGAGATCAGACCCTGGATACTCTCAAATGTATCCCGCACTGAAGCATGATTTTAAAAAGTTAAGATTTCAGCTGAGGGTTAGAAGCAAATCATGCTGATCAGGATGTAAGTTAGATAGGTAGATGATAGGTTAATGATTATTAGATCCTTAAGCTAGGGCTGATTGTTTGCTATTATGAGCTAAATATTGTTTGCTATTATGAGCTAAATATTGTTTGCTATTATGAGCTTGTTTGTAGAAGTAAGTGGAGTAAGTGAACCGTTATAAGAACATGTTGAAACCAGTAGAACAATGGTTAGCACCTGGGCTTTATGTCAATCAGTCATGAAGCAAGGGACCTTGGATGGTGCCAGAGGGTCACAGAGACCTGATGAAGATGCTCCTGACTTCATCCCTGGGACCACTAGCCCACTTTGAGACTACCGACCCAATTCAAGAGAAGAATTGCACACATGTGAAGGTCTAATAACCTCATTTTAATACAGAGCGAGGATGGGAGGTGCTGGGGTCAGACATATGTATTGTATGTGAGATCTTGGGAAATAAAGAGAGGACAAAGAACCTTGTACAGCGTGGTCATGCATTTCGGGGACGACTCCCGTGCCACCCACCAGTGTTAATAAACATACCACTTTCTAACTTAGACTAGTTAGAGAGTCTTTGTCCGTGATCTTCAGTTTTAATGACTCAGCACACAAAGGGAGAATTTAATTCCAAAGTGTGGCCATGCAGGGGACAAAACTAGAAGCAAATCCAGTGTCCACCACTGAGAATTCCAGAAATATTTAGGACAGGATGGAAAGCTGGTAGTGGTTAAGAGGTCTGTGGTAGGATAATAGTCTCGGTTTGAAAGACAGGTGTCTGCTAAGGAAGGCAGAAGCCTCCCTTGGAATTGAGAATGTAAACCCCCTCCCTCCAAATTACTGTAAATTTGAAATTAAGGGGCTCTCAGGCAAATATATGGGAATAGGAATAACAGTTCTTTACTAGTATGTATAACAAGGCAAACAAATCAACAACAACTATGGCATTAACAACAAACAGAACCAAGGACCCAGTAACAGTGTTCTCAACTGCAGGCACTTCCCCCTTTGGTGCAGTTACCGTCACAGCCAGCAGGAATGAGCAAAAATCCCGGGTTCGTGGGCGAGGTATATCAGAAGTTTCGCGGTAGCTGAAACTGTGGGGACGTGCCGGCAAAGCAGCCAGGGGCGGGTTACAGCGTGGAGAAACCCAGAGCAGTACCGAAGAAAACAGCGGGGGCTGGGCAGCGGCGGCCCGCTCCGAGCAGCGCAGGGAGACGCCAAGTTCAGGATTCCCGGGGCACACGAGCAGATGTTGATCGGTCCCTCAGGGCTGAGATCCAGCCGTGCTGGTGAATTCTCCTCGCAGTAAGCAACAGCCTGGCTATCCTCCTCCAACGCCAAAGAGCGAGAGAGAGCGAGGCTGGCCCCCACCCCCGTCTTGTTTACCTGCCTCCCCTTCTCGCGGTATCTCTGCCCCCCCGCCGAGAGAAACTCCCAAAAAAACAGAGGCGTTCCCCCTCCCTCTCAGCACCCAGCCATCAGTGCTTCTTAGCAACTCAGAGGGAAAAAATTCCACAAGTAACAAGGAAAGAAAAGGAAAGAAAAAACCCCAAAAATCTCAATCCCCAACAGTGATACATCGTGGGATGGGAAGCTCTGGGGTTTTTTGGGGTTTTTTTTTGTTTGTTTGTTTGTTTTTT
>VZRH01005616.1:359178-457114 GCA_013397555.1 Urocynchramus pylzowi | reverse complement strand
CTGGGTGAGGTAAACCACAGGGAAAGGAATTCCAAGTGTCTGCATCCGAACAGATGGCAGAGTTTCGGGCCATTGTTGCCAGAAGCCTGCAGCTGGGAGGACAAATTAACATGTTATCAGGCTACTTCGGCTCATACAAAGAAGTAGCTATGGGTAGAGGAGGTGTTATTAACATTTGAACACTCAACTATATACACGATATTCTAGGGGCCAGACTAGAATATAGTGTAACAGAAATCGATGAAATGGGTGGAGGGACACACATTAACATTTTAACAAGGGGTCAGCTTGACACAGGAGAACGCCCATCACCGTCGATATGCCGACCTGCCCCGGGAACACCTGGTACGGATGGACAATTAAGATGTATCCTGCAGATAACCAAGCTGAATGCTGAGTTCCGGTAACTTGGAAGATACCATCCATCACTTCTCGGAAGAGGCTTTTCACCAAGAGGGACACTGAAAGGAGTCCAATATGAATATGAGAAGAAGCTGGAAGAAACCTACATGAATATAGAGGACACTGGAAGGACAAAGAACTGAGCCTGAGGGCTGAAACAGAGTATAAAACTCTGCTCCAACATGTCACATTTGTGAACGGGGGTGGCTTGGTGCGAGAGAGACCAGGCTTGTAGGTTCACCCAGCTTCGATCCCGGGCTTGAAGCTGCCTCTCGGTCGGTCGGCTATCTGATTTATAATCAATTGATAATAAATCAAAATTTTGTTAATTGTTAATTGGCTTGCGGAAAACTTATTCATAACATGGACTACCTGAAATGAGCAGTGGGCTCTTCAAACTTGGGTAAAGAGCAAGGATTGAGCAGGCACAGGGAAGGGTGTTGCCCTTGCACCTCTGCAGGGGAAGTGGAGGGAGCTTACTTGATGCTTCCTCACACCACACAGCACACACCTGTCCTGCCAGCCTCTGTGTGCACAGGGAGGAACTGCTGCTTCCTTGGGGAGTTTTCAGTGCTCTGGCTGGCTATGGCAGGGGGAGGGCAAAGCCCAAGAGCGCAACCAAGGCTAACAGAGAACCAGTCTCCACAACCTGACTCACGCCATGCCTGCACAGCTTCCCTCTGTCTTCCAAGAATGTTTAATAAAGCAGCACACATAGCTGAGATTGCCCTTCTGTCAAGTGCTTGCTGTGATGTGAGATGAGACATTGGTCAGCATTGCACCTACTGCAGTCTCCAAGGCAACAATTTCTCCTTGCTCTTTGGAAGCTCCATGTATTCCTAAAGAAGCTGTCATCCTTCTTGATGTAAATGCAGCAGGTGTGAAAGGCTTTATCTGTGCCAACGAGCTCTAGACCGGGTGGCTGCTGCTCCAAGGAGCAGTGCTGCCTGCTCCTTGTATTTCCTGCTGAAGATACGCTGCTGGTCCATTCCTCATGTCACAAAACCTCTCCTGCTTGTTCCTATCCCTGTGTGCCGTGTCTGTACCCAGCTGTTCTGCCAGGAGGATCACTGGAGATCTCTGCTGAGGTGAGGTATTCAGGAAGAATTAAGTACCTCCAAAGGAGGTACTTGCCAGTCCTGCAGTTGTTTGTAGCACTAAAATGCTCACAGTAAGCAAACAACTTAGCAGTGTCCCAGAGTTGTTTCTCTGGGCTTCTCTTGAGCAGTTGGTATTTTCTTGCTAATGGGGTTGTATTTTGGGGCAATGTCAGAGGAAAATGCCTTACTCTGTTTATGTGGAAGAACCCCGTTAGGTTTTACATGGAACTGAGACCAGCTTTGTGTGCTTGAAAACAGGAATTTACTGAACATTCCTGATTGTGGGGTCACTGATGTACAGTGAGGGACTCCCATCTCCTGTGAGAAAGCCAAAATTGCTCTCTTTGCACAGTTGAGCCATCTGACAGCTGGAGTGATGGTAAGAGTTGCCTCAGCCCAAGCATTTAATGTTCCCTGTGGGTGACAGTGTGCTGCTGATTTATAGGAGTTGCTACAGTCACACCTGTCCCTTGCTGTGAGCCAAAGGAGGGAAAGTGCTGGATTAGGTGCAAACTCAGCTTCATCATGCAAGTGGTTTTGTTTGTCTGCTCCACATTGAGTGGAAGCTGCTGCAAACTTGCTCCCCTGGAGTTCTCTTGCGGCAATTTTGTCTGTGCTCCCAAAGCTGGGTAGACTCTCCCCTCTGCTTCCTCGGGCTTGGGTTTCTGCTGAGTTATCTATCAACTGCACCAGATAATTGCTGGCATGCATTGGATCAGGCACTTTTCAGGAATTCTGGTAGCTGCCATGGCTGTAAATAGTGGCTACTTGATGTCTCTCGAGGGCTGGACGGGAGAAAAGGTGTTTCCCACTGACTGTTGGGGTGATGCTGCAGCATTCAGGAGGTGGGAGCAGGTTTGCCCTGTGACTCCAGGATCTGGGCCTGGGGGACCTGCCCTTGCAGGCTATGTAGCCCCAGTTTAGAAGCAGAATCTAGACTGGAGTCATTGGGCAGAAAAATGAAGTGGGGCTGAGTCATTTAGCAATTAGTGAGCCCTGGTAAGAGTCTGAGTAACTGAGAGGCAGAGTCTGCCTAGTGATTGCTGTTGAAGGATGTTAGGGAGACAATCCACTTACAGTTCTGGCTGCTGTTCTGGGTTTAACTTTTCCCCTTTTTCCCCCTGCTCATCTCCCCATCAGCAAGCTGGGGAATATGCATGGAAAACACATCAGCAGCAGATAGTAGGATGTGAAGTGATTCTCCTGCTGGAAGGGGTGGGACTGTGGGCAATAACACCCGTGGTAATTTAAAGTCCTTTCTTGCTTGCAAGCCCTAAAATGGTTTGGAGGAAGGAGGTGAGAACCTGAGCCAGCTGGTTTGTGAGGGATGTTGGATACTGTACAGCTGGTTTGGGTTTTATGTACTTGATTTCTTCAGAGCTCATAAGTAGAGGGGACAGGCCACTGTTACTGGTGTGAGCTGCTGCTCTACTGGTGAGCAGGCATGGGTGTCTCTGTAAAAGACTCTGGTCTCCAAGATAACACAGGTCCCAAAATGCCAGTAGAGGGTTTTTTCCCCCCTCTTTAGCATTTCTCAGGCAACATGGAGGCTCCCCATCCCTGCTGGACTGGCTGGAGGCCTGTGCTGGATAAGGAAGTGAAGGCTCCCCTAAACCTTGCTGTGCTCAGCTGCAGGAGTGAGCCAGACCTGCTGATGGATGTGAGGACAACACAATCCAGGATGGTAGTGAGCGCTGGTGTTGGGAGCACTAAGGAGATCTGCTGGTGTAAGGGCCGCAAGAGAGTGGAATAATTTGGGACTCACAGTGAGATCGATGCTTGGGGTCAGCCAAGAATGCCAGAAGGCAGGGAAGTTCAAATTAGTCAAGCAGGAAGAGAGCAAATCCTCTTTGATGCCAAGAGGACATTTAAGCACCCAAGACTGCTGTGGGTGTGAAGCTGCCTGGAGTAGCCTGTGGCATCCAAAAGAGAAGGGTGAAGCAGGATGGTCTGTGCAGCTCAGGGTGCAGGGGCAGCCCCCCAGCCTGGACTTGTCACTGCCCACACCCATGGGAGCATCTGGGCTGCCCCAGCTAGGGGGTGTGAAAGGCTCTCCAAGCAATCATGTGGGATGTTTTCCTTTGATTCATCAGCTGTAATTCCTCCTGGAGACATACTTTTCTCATGGCTTGCCTCCTTTAAGTCAGTTATTCCCACTCAGAAGCTGACCTCTGGGCAGCCTTGCCTGGGTTCACTTTCAGGGAATGCAGCCTTTCCTTCCACCCAAAGTATTCCATTGCACATAACACTCTGGGCTCCCTCTTCACTGACCCTGTTCTTTGTGTTCCCAGGCTGAGGTTTCCCCTGATGAATTTATTTGGCTCCCTGATTTACTTTTCTCACAGTTTCTAAGAAGATGGGTGAAATGAGACAAAAATGTCAGCCCCTTGTATTTTGTGCAGGGGGACAAGCCTGAGCTGTTGCTGGATTACACAAACCCCTGGCATTGCCATCATTTGACAGGACTCCTGAGTTTCCCATTCCCAGTTCAGTGGTATTTTGCCCTGACCAGAACTGAGCACAAATTGGGGCTGGTTTGTGTTGCCAGAATCCTGAGTTGTCAGAAATGTGCTGCATAAACATGAAATCCAGTTTTTGGGATCTGACAAGGAGTTTCTTTTCACATGAAACAAGTAAAGGAGTTTTCTCTGATGCCTGAGTGCTGAGGCACAGGGGGGAAATCCAGGGAGTTGCTGATAGACTGATGAGGGAATAAAACTCAAGTGAACTGGTGGATCTCAGCAAACTCTTGAACCTTTTCCTAAGGGATGGAACTTTCAGGGTGATTCAGAACTGCTCTTCCCCCACAGAACCCCACCTGGGCACCCTGCAGGCAAGGCCAGTTGCTCTGAGCTGCCTGGCTCAGTTCTCCACCTTGCTTATACTTGTTTCCCTTCCCTGGCCACTCATTCTTGCTTTTTCCTGTTGGCTCCCTTTCCTCTGGACTTCAGCAGAGGGATCTGGGATTTGCAGCTTGTCCCTTACCACTTCCCAGTCCTCCTTCCTGGCAGTGCTGTTTCAGGAGTCCTTGTGCCTTGGCTGAGAGAGACATCTAGTGGGGTTGGAGCTCAGGGACCTAGGGTTTGTCTTTATTTCTTGCATTTTTATTTATTCATTTGTAATCCTTATGAAGGAGCAGGAACTGAGGTTTTACATGGTCCTGGTGGCCTGGTGGCAAGATGGACCTTTGGTGGCCAGTTCATGGGCTGATTCTCTCTTTGTACTCAGACATAGGGAAGTGACTGTGTGTCCTAGGGTGACGTTATGATGCTCGTATCCCCAGTCGTGCATTCTGTTTAGGCTGGATATTATATTCTGTGCCTTCAAGACTGGCTCTGGGAGCAAAGGCAGGGAGAAGAAAAAGCATGGAGTTTTGTTATCAGTGTCTTAGATTGCAAGGCAATATGTATTCTATTTGCCATGTGTTAGAGGTGTGGCAGTTATCTTCTGTCAATTGGAAAGTTTTATTTCTTCCTCCCAATCCTCCCCCCAGGAGACATCTGCTGTTAATGGGCTATTGAATGTCACTGCATGACTGATAAAATTGCAGCATCCCATTGTGGGATGCTTTGCCCAGAGGGAGGAGCCAAGCATTCCTAACTGGATATAATCTCAGTTTTTGGGACACCAGAACAGCCTTTCTACTGGATTCCCAGAGGAACAGCTGCCTTTTCCACTGTACNTTTTAGTTAGTTTAACTTGCTGAGGCAGAGAAGTTTTCCCTGGACTGTTTTTTTTCTTTCCCTTTTCTTGGAACTGTTCAAACCTGCTCCAGACTGGGACCCGGGGAGCACCGAGGTCACCAGGGCCTACCTTGGGCAGCAGCCTTTCCCAGTGCTGGAGGGACTGATAACAGAGCGACCACCCACAGGAGAGACTTTCTGAATTTGTCATCTCTTCAGAGTGGCAAATGAGTTTTGTCATCTGGTATTGTTCATTTTTTGTGCTGGGGAGTGTTTTACCTGTTTATTTAAACAGCTATTTTCCACTTCTCTCCAAGGAAATTTTTCCCAAACCGGGTGGGGGGAGGGGCCGTGTGGGTTTGCTTTCTGGAGGGGCCCCTTTTGGAGGTTTTCTACCAAATTTGCCCTAAACCAGGACACTGTGGAATGGGGCTTTTATGTGAAGAAAGATGCTGTGGTAGGTGACACTGTGCTCAGTAAAACAAAACCTGCCTGAATATACTTCTCTGTGGATTTGTTCGAGGTTCGAACTTCGACTTGGAAAATCATCTTCTGCCCTCTTCTTGCTTGGCCATGATCCTGCTGGTTCTGGCAGGAGCCCCAAAGTGCATGTGGGCACAAGGGAGAAAGTAGACACTGGAGCTGGTGTTCAGGTGATGGAACAGCCCACTGCAGCTCCCCTGGGTGCAGGTGCTGGGGCCCAACTGATGGGCTCTTCTCATTAACTGTTTCATCCTTTTGTATCCTGTTATTCATCTTCTGGGGACCATCATCCTTAACAACTCATGTTTAGGGAAGCTTTTAGTGGGCCATGTGTCTAGGGAGCTTAACTGCAAACTGTGAGACACTGGAATGAAAACATTTGTACTTTTATTTGCTCAGTGCTGCAAAAATACTGCTGATGCTCCCTGGGCAAGAGAATGACCACAGTAAATGCTTCCTTTTGTGTTGCTATAGCATTGTGTAAGCACAGATCTCAGAATGTTCCTTAACTCTGCAGGGAGGGTTGAGGCATAAACCATCCTCCTATGAGCCCTTATAGCTGTTTCTCGTGAAGATTTCTCCCCAGACTCTGAATGTCTCTCCACCACAGTGGCACTGCTGTGCATAACAGCAGTAAAGTGTTTTACTGGGAGAGGCTCAGCTTCTCCTTTAGCACTGGGGGTCTGTGCTGCTTCAGGAACACTTGCACAGAAGCTCAGGAAGAACCAAACAGCCACAGTATTAGAAAATATCCCAGTTTATTGCAGCATCTCATTTCTGAGAGTTTTACAAAACAATGTATTTACAGGTCAGGAAGGGACTAACTCAGCTGGAGTGTGCTTTGCTGGGGCACGAAGAGACTACAGAGGAAAAAGCAAGAAAATCAGCACATTCACAAGTCACATTTTTCTTTACAAAAGTAAGATAGGTGTAAGGCTGGAGTGCACAGCTGACCGGTGTTGTCCTTGTGGGGAGCACTCCAGGAAGAATTCAGTGCAGCCTTTGTGCTCTTCACAGTGATTGCAGGCACCTGGGGCTCAGCAGAAGCTTCAACAGTTCAGCTCAGTGTCATGTTAAGGCACAATGCAGTGATGCCAATGGCTCTGGGTCTCCATGTGTGCCAGTAGCTCTGCCTGTGGCTTTCCTCACAGTGAGTGATAGTGTTTGGCCCTGCCCATGGCTTTCTTTGGGGTGAGTGATGGCATCTGAACTCTGCCCATGGCTTCCCTCCAGGTGAATGGTGGTGTTTCAGCCCAACATCTCTCTTTCAGGCCCCCAATCCTGGACTTGGCTATGCCAGAAGCAGAGCTGCACAGAAGGAGGAGACCATGGTATGGGACAAGGGAGGGATCCCAAAGGGAATCCCCCCGAAACTATGGTAAGATCTCCCTTCAACCCCCTATGGCTGAACACCAGAGAAAGGGTATGGATGGCTGTTTGAAAACAAATGCACGACTTAGAATATATGCTGAAACCTTGTTTTTGAACTTATCCAATAAAGTTTGCCTCTGATTGTCTTTTTTTAATTAGATTTTTTAAAAAGTTTATTACTATATGTAATCTTGAACGATGGCTCATTCAAATCGTTCACGGGAGCTGCACTAGCTTACCCCCCCTCAAGGGAAACATCTCCAAACATGGATTTCTCAGACTAAGGGCTAAACCAAACCATCAGCTCTGGTTGCACATGGAGTCCCAGGCGCTTGCAGCGAGGTAGAGGGAGGGTTGAAGTTCACAGTAGAGGCTGTGCATGGCTGGCACTGCCAAGTGTCTCCAGCCAGCGCTGTCCAAGAGGTGTCCAGGCAGGGATCCATCCCTAGAGGCCTGTGTGCTCCCGGATCCAGTCTCGCAGGCTCGTGAGCCGGCTGTACACCCCAGGTTTGTTCCTCTGGGCACAGCCATCACCCCAGCTTACCACGCCGGCCAGGAACATCCGACTACTGGGCTCCACACTGACCAGGGGCCCCCCAGAGTCTCCCTGCACAGAACCACACAGGAGCATAAGCACCAACCCCATAGATTACTCTTGTGCACAGTGTTAAAGTGAATCACAAAAACTGAGCAAGAAATAATCAATCAGTCAATCCCTGTCTAAGTCATCTGTCATTACAATTTTTTGGCCATGCCCTGAAACAAATATTTAAGTATGGCAATAAGAGCCACAGTGCCAGAACAAAGAGCTATAAAATACCAGTCAAGCAGCCTGGCTTGCTAATTAAGACTCTGAATAATAGCCAGAAGTTGGAGTACGCCTGTATGTCCTATCTGGTGAGATGGAGTCTAAATCCTGTGGTTTTGGGCTATAGTTTTTGAGTCGTAAGTCATGCATCGACACAACTTGCTGCTGGTGCCCATTGTAATCTGTTCATTGTCTGAATCCAGGAAAATTCCCACAGATTTGTTTTATGTTAAAAATGTAAATATAAGTGGAAGTACCAGAATGAGCAGGGCTGAGCAAAGGCCTGTCTCCCTGCCTAATAATCAATAACCAGCACTAAATCCAGGTGCTGCCTTACCTGGCAGGCATCCACACCACCGGTCAGGATCCCCACGCACATCATGCGTGGTGTCAGCTGGTCTGTCAGCAGCTGGTTACACACAGTCTGGTTGATGAGCCGGATCTCTGCCTTCTGCAGGATGGAGGCTCCCGTGCCTGCCAAGATAGAGGAGCATCTTAGGTAAAAATACACATTTTTAAGCAGCTCCCTGTTTTCTCCCTCAAGAAACACAGAAATCATAGACTTGTAGAATCACAGAATGGTTTGAATTCAAAGAGAACTAAAGCCTGTCTTGTTCCACCCCCTGCCATGGGTAGGGACACCATACAGGGTGTATTCCACTAGACCAGGTTGCTCCAAGCCCTGTCCAACAGAGCCTGGAATGCTTCCAGGTATGTGGCAGCCACAGCTTCTCCTGGCAAGCTGTTTAAAATACATCAATGCAGCCCCAAATCACATGCCAGTGCTCACCTCCTTCTGCAGTTGCTCCCCATCCAGTCACCCACAGGTCCTTGCCCACAGGGAAGTTGTGGGTGGCATCAGGCAGGCAAATGGGCTGGACGACAGCTGTGAAGGTGACAGGGCTCTGCAGCTCCAGCACAGCGATGTCGTAGTCGTAGGTGTAGTCATTGAAGAAGGAGTGGGAAATGATGCGCTTGATTTTGCGGGTTTGCACATTGGGGCCGCTGCGGTCACCTTGGTCAGTCAGCCCCAGGTAGGCTGTCCATAGGCTGGGGTCTGAATACCTGCATGGGGGCCATGAAACACAGGGTGAGACCTCACCTTGGAGACGGCACCGCTCACTACCTTAAACAGTTTCCTTGAGGAATGCCTCTCAGAGTCAGTGTTGGAATATTGTGGTTTTGGTTGCCACAATGTAAGAATAATATTAAACTATTAGAGAGCTTCCAAAGAAGGGCAGCGAAGATGGTGAAGGGCCTTGAGGGGAAGCTGTATAAGGAGCAGCTGAGAGCACTTGGTCTGTTCAGCCTGGAGGAGACTGAGGGGAGCTGTCACTGCAGTTACAACTTCCTTGTGAGGGAGAGAAGAGCGGCAGACTCTGATATCTGTTCTGTGGTGCCCAGTGACAGGACCAGAGGGAATAGCCTGAAATTGTGTCAGGGGAGGTTTAAGTTGGGTATCAGGAAAAGGCTCTTTTCCCCAGAGGGTGGTCAGGTACTGGACTCCCCAGGGCAGTGGCCACAGCATCAAGCCTGACTGAGCTCAAGAAGCATTTGGATGATATTCTCGGGCACATGGTGTGACTCTTGGGGATGGTGCTGTGCAGGGCCAGGAACTGGACTCAGTGATCCTTGAGGGTTTCTTCCAACTCAGCTTATTTTGTGATTCTGTGCAATACCTAGAAGTACAGGGATGTGAGGCCGGTACCTGATGCCTTGCAGTGGCAGGAAGCAGTGTGCTGCTGACACCAGCCAGCTTGCTGACACCAGGGAGGCCCCACAGATGTGGCCCTGGCCCTTGACGTGCAGGCTGACCTGCCACGGCCACTCTCCCACGTCCGAATTCTGCCCACCAACGATCCGCGACTTCCTGACATAGGAGCGGAGCCCACAGTCTAGGGCAGAGAAGGAGAAGGGGTGCTTGGTTTCTCATTTTCCCATCCCATGCCTCTCCTCTGTTCCTCCAGGATATCTGACAGCACAAGACCCTGTTTACCCATGTCAGGAAGGGCTGATGTTCTCTGCACAGATGCTAAATTAGCTACAACATTTACTGGCCAACTCTGTAAAGGGGAGATAAGCCCCTGTATTACCCATCTAAGCCTTCCTGAATAACACAGACACCTCACAGGCCGCTAAAGAACGTGGCTTGGATATTTCCAGATCAAACTCCTGCACAGAAACACGCGTGGGCTCTCTCTGCCACACTGGGATGTTTCTCTGAGAGACCCAGCCCAGAATCCCATGTTTCCCCCATTCCTCAGGCACTCACTGCAGTTGTCCTCATCAGAGTGGTCCTCACAGTCCTGTTCCCCGTCGCATTCGGGGTTCTGTTTGCTGATGCAGCGTCCACTGCGACACTTGTACGTGTACTCCTTGCAGGGGACTGTGGTCTGGCCTGCTGCAGGCGGGATGGAGGCACAGGGGTTAACCCCAGTTCTGGGGAGGTCACATCACGTCCACCTCTTCTGCCCAACCCCAGGGCATTTACACCCCGTGCAAACACACACATGAGGGGGCCCAGCCCCAAGGAATTCCATCAGAGGCTGTGTTTGCTGGCAGCCACCCTACAGCTGACCCTCACCTGTGCTGCAGCTGCCCTCATCGCTCCCGTCCCCACAGTCATCCTTGCCATCACATTTCTGTGTGCTGGGGACACACTTCCCGTTGTCGCACTTGAAGTTGTCAGCTGAACAGCCTGGGAACAGAGAGCAGCTCCTGAGGGCTGGGCATGAATCCTGCAGCACCTCAGCACACGGCTGTGCCCAGGTCCCATCCCCAAGACAAGTAAAGCCTCTGCAGCTCCAAAATACCGTGTCTCCAATCTCTTCTCCAAATTGCACACCACCACTCAGCTATTCAGCCCTTTCTACTCCTACACCTCTGCTCATCCTTCTTTCCTCTGAGCTCTCATTCACCTGCATCAGGTGAGCACTCACCATGCCTGGGTTTTTTTGCCTGCTCATTTCCAGCACTGCACTTTCCTCCATCCCACGAGCCTCCATCACCCCCATCACCCCCTGTGTGCCTGCTTGAGCCCTCAGGCCTTTGTGCCTGCAGGGTGTCACTCACTGCACTGTAGCTCATCACTGTTGTCGCCGCAGTCGTTCACGTTGTCACAGACCCAGAACTTGGGCTTGCACCAGCCGTTCTGGCACCTGAACTGCTGCTCGGTACAGGCTGGAAGAGCAGAGTAACAATCACAGGATCATTTAGGTTGGAAAAGACCTCCAAGACCATCAAGTCCAACCTGAGACCTATCAGCACCTTGTCAACCAGACCAGAGCACGGAGTGCCATGTCCAGTCATTCCCTGGACACCTCCAGGGATGGTGACTCCCCTGGGAAGGCTGCTCCAATGCTAGCAATTAGGGGAGAGGCCTGCAAAGGCACCTGTGGAGTCACCAGCAACCCACCCACCATGGCAGCTCTCCCAGTGGGTGTGCAATCACTTGGGAACCCCAGCAACCAGCTCAGGACCGTGCACGTGTACATAAATACATGACACACTCAGTACATCACAGTATTTACACTTTTCTGGAGAACAAAGCCATTTGGAGCTGTTGTGTCTAAGGCAGTGGAGGCTGAAGCTGACATCACAACAGCAGGACAGCCAGAGGCAATACTGAAGCAAAGCAATTGCTGCAAGCAGTGGGAAAGCACCTGAGAAACCAGGATCACGGGCCAGCAGCACATTCTTCCCCAGAAACTGCCCCTCCCAAACCAGGGCACCCCGTCCTCTCTAATAAACTGCAGACCCGGACAATAACATTAACTATAGGACTGCTCTGCTAATCCAAGAGGAAAACCTGCTGCACAATGAAGCAACTCCCATGTGTTCCATGGGTTTTCCAGATGGGTTCTCCTGCAAAGTCCGCCCAGTTGGGTAATGAAATGTGTCCCTCCACACCACACAGCTCAGCCAAACCCACAACCAGCAGGATTACACAGAAAAACACATTGCCAGCTGGGAGGAACTGGAAAGAGAGGGCGATGCTACTGGGAGAGGGCTGGATTAGCAGGAGCCCACAGCTCTTATGCTGAGAAGAGATGCCAAATTGCGCACCGAGTCTCACTTCAGCCTGGAGGAAGGTGGCAGTGCTGGTTCCAGCCAACACTGAGTCATACTACCCAGAACAAGCCTAACCACCCCAGGGCAACATGGCTTTTCCCATGCTGTGCCAAAGAGAAACCAAGGCTGGACTTACTGCAGGACCTCTCATCACTGCCGTCCACACAGTCCAGCCACCCATCGCAGCGCATGCTCCTGTCGATGCAGCGGCCAGTATTGCAAGTGAACTTGCCAGGGCAGGCTGAGAGGGAGAAAGGGACAAAACCGCACATAAGCCCTCTTGGTGTCCCCTCTAAATCCCTTCTGCAGAGTTTCCTTTGCCTGCTTACAGCAGAACACAACTGAAAGACCAGAAGGTTTTCAGGAAAGCAAGGCATGCTGCTATCCCCCTGGAAAAGGCTGCTTCCCAGTTTACACAGAGGAGGGACAGCCCCACATCTCAGGGAAATCACTTTCCCCACCCCAGCCCCAGGGTTTCAACTCACGGTCACTGGAGTCGTAGGACAGGAACTCCGCAGAGAAGCCTGTGTCTGTGTAGGACTGGTCCGAGTGGAACCGGAGCTCGATTTTGTTGGTGGTACTGGCCACCACAAACTGGGAGCGCTCCCCACAGTACCTGCAGGGAGAGAGCAAAGAGGACTCAAAAGGCTGGAGGTCAGCAAAAAAACCTCCTTTTATCCCTGATCTCCCAACTTGGGGAGCAGGTCTGATCCCAGCACAGACTGCTGGGCCTCAGGTTCTGAATTCTGCTGCTGCTGGCAGAAGGTTTGAGCCAGTTGTAAACACCAACTTGTGACTTTAGGAATGACTGGGAACAAATTCTTCCACATCCTTGCCTGCCCCATGATGTGTCTGATCTCAGATACACTGGACTCATGCAGGATCCCATCTCACCATGGGCAGGTGGGATCATGTACCTGAACAGCACTGCAGAGGCAGGTGCTGACTTTGAAACCCTCTCTCTGAGGCAGGGTCAGCTCCCTTGTCCAAAACATTGTGAAACAAGATTAATCACCTGCCTGTGTGGTACTAAGTTTTCTGTCTGGCCCAGCTTATATCAGGCTGGGGAATGCATCTGGAAATGCATCACAGGATATGAGTGCCCTGAGAATGGAGAGCTGCTCGCTCAAGCAAACCCACCCCAGATGTTCCCACCTTCCCACATATGAGCTGTGTGCTGTGATGCTCCACAGCATCTGGGAGGCGGTTCAGCTGCAGCACACCACAGAACCAAGCGTGAGGCTTCCCACTCATCATGAGGCAGTCCTGGGCACCCTTGTGCCTCCTCCCAGCCCTGACAGCACCAGTACATTTGTTCCCACAGCAGATTAAGGAAAGCACAAGGTTCTATGTAACTCAATGAAGCCACTCCATGAGTTCAGCCACCCAGCACCCACCTTGTGCCATTGATCTGCACATAGTCTTTGGTGCAGGAGCTGACTGGGATCCCAGGCTCCAGCACAAAGAACATGTTGAAACGCACCTTCACATTCTTTATAGAGGGAACCTGCAAAAGGAAGCACAGTCAGGGCGATGTTGCTTTCTAGAGCAAGGAAAAAGGAATAGTTTCACAGGAAGAGGGTTGTGCTTGGGGGGAGGACAGAAGATAAAAAGGGGAAGTCAGTTTTCCAGCAGGAAAAGAAACAGCTTCATAAAAGTCAGTGAGTCACCCTGGCTCCAGAATCCCCAGTGGAACAGGCATACAGAGGGGTGGAAGCCAGACCTTTGGTCAACAGCCAGTAACTGGCCTGTCCCAAAGCCCACACTCTCATCCTTCTTGTGTGAAATTACAGGATTTTTCATGGGCTCCTGTGGGGTTCAGGCCTCTTGCAACCTCTTCTGCCTTTGCCCCCAGCTTCTAAAGGCTCCCTCAGTCATGCCAGACTTGGAGCCTCTGGGCCCCAGCTGCCGTGAGCTCCCTTGCACCATGTCCTGTATGACCAGGGTCATTTGACAGACTTGTTAAGGGAAAGAGAGAGCCCATCTCACCTCAATGTACCAGACACAGTCCATGTCTGGGGGGTAGTGTGCTGGGTAATAGGGAGTTGTGAAGGTGCCGCTGTCTCCCTTCAGGGTCTCACCACAGGCTAAGAACAAGCAGGAAGGTAATAACAAATTAGATTTAGATGTGGTTTTTCCAAGCCTCAGCTGGCTGTCATTGAAGGCAGAGGCAACAGTCTCTAACAAGATTAAGTCACTCTCTGGAGAGAGCAGCTCTTCTTCAAGGCCTGAGAGAACCCAGGAGATCAATTAGGTGCTTCCATCAATCTGCATGTCTAATCCAACATAATTCTCACTTTTGCCTCCTTGGGGGACATCTTTACCACAGCCAAGAACACCGTAGGCAAGGCAAGCGCCAAGAGGTGATCAGGTGCTCCAGCCCTGGAAACATCCCTGACAAACTGACCACAGCCACAGCCACCTCCCTGTTCAGCTACCCGTGGCAGGGAGACATGGGGAAACAGGCCAAGGCCTCTGCTCACCTTTCATCTTTGGAAGCTGGAAGAACTCAGCCTTAAAGCCCGGGAATCGCCCCTCCTTGTTGGTAACCAATGTGATTAGCATGACATTCTGGGAGGACAGGAAGGTCAGGTTGTAGGATGGGGCATAATTCCCACAAAGCCTAGGAAGCAAAGGACAGAATCTGTAAGGCACTGCTGCACAGGGAGCCTCAAGCAGCATAGCTCAGCTCTGAGGAGGGGCAGGAGCAGGACACCTCAGGATCACCCTGGACTTGGTGCCATACAGGAACACCCACCTAACCAAGGCGTGGGGCTCCACGGGGCTCAGAGAGTCGTACACCTTGATGTAGTCACTGTCATCTCTGCATGGCTCCAGCTCCAGGGTCTTGAAGGTGAGACTGATGCTGGAACTGGCATCTGCCCTCAATGCCCAGTAGCAGAGGGCATTGTTGGGGTATGGGCTGTTGGGGAAGCCTGGCGTGGTGAAACTGGTGACCTCCCCTTCCTTGGCGTGAAGGGAGAACATGCAGCTGTCTGCCCAGAGAGTAGGGAACAGTTAACAAGGCAAAGAAGCCTTGCCCTGCCTTTCCCTGGGATGCAGAGAATAATTTCTGCAGGCTATCCCAGGGCAGATGGCTCTTCCTGGATAACAGCAAGGCCTGTGCCACAGTCTGTCCAACCCCAAACCAGCTCCAAGAAGCTCATTGGGGTCTGCCTTGCATGCAGACTCTCCAGACCCTTCCCCATCCTGCAAGAGAAACACCACCCTACAGAGACCACTGAGATGGAAGAAGAACTGTACTTACTGTCCCGGGCAGAGTGAGCTATGCTGGGGTCCACAGCTGCAAGAGAAAACAGAGAAAACATCACCCTTTGGGCTATGGGAAATCCCTGGGCACAAAGCAGAGGTTGTTCCTCAGACTGTCATTGATCTGGCCTCACTTGAGGAATCTCTCCCTGCAAACTGCCAGGAGAGGCTGCTCCTTCCTGGCCTCTGGGAGCTGAGGGAGCAAATTTTCCCTCTGCAGAGGGAGAACTCATCCTTGTCCCTCTTCCCTGGGCTCAGAGGAGAACACAGAGCATTTCAGCAAAGGGGAGCAGGTCCGTGCAGCCCCCTTTAGGCTGTACATTCCATTAAGCTGTGCTGTGACATCCAGGTCCTTACACCACTCTCAGGGCTGGCTTTCCCATGCGAGGGCTGTGACCAGCACCTTCTCCTTCCAGAGAAATATCCCACCTGGTCCCACGCAGAGGCCCAGGGACAGCAGAACCAATACTCACGGAAAGCAATGACTGACTCCACCTTCAGCATAGGGTTTCTCAGGCGGGGGTTCCACCTCTGCACCAGGCTCTGCTTGTCAGCCATCGCCTTGTCCAGGCTCTCTTCCCGGTATTTGGGCACAAGGAATTCTGACCAGTAGTAGGCAATGACACTGCCTTCACTGTGGAAAGGGTAATTGTGGGATGAGGGCAAGGACAGACATGGGAGGACTCAAATACCACTAAAAGAAGGGGCCAAACTACTTGATTAGCCAGTTTTGGAGCCTGGCCATAGGGAAGGGAGTTTCAATGACAAGTTAAGCAAACAGCAAAGGCCCCTGCCAGCCTGAGGAGTCTCTCTCAATGCTGCCAGGCACCACCCACTGCAGTTCACTGCACCACACCTTGATTTTCCCAAGACATCTGACACAAAACAAAATGCATTTTCAGGTCACTTTTTACTTCTCACCCTTTCCTGTGTCACTCAGGGTGACGACTGGGGTGCTTCCATCCCAGCATCCTGGGAAGGAGGGTAAATGGCTGGTGTAATATCCTGGCATCCTAGATGGGGCTCAGGCAGTGCCTAACACTCACCTGAAGGCAGTGATTACTGTCTCTTTGTGGTAAGGACCAATATCAGCATGATTCTTGTAGATCTCCTCCACCTGAAAGGGTTAAGAAGGGGTGTTCAGCATTCTAGAAGTTAAGAAAAGGGAAAGGCTAAAGATAGACAGAGCTTCAAGCCTGCAAAGGAAAACCAGGGCACATACCTGGCATCCCTGTGTGCAGGAATCTGCAGAGCCAAAGAAAGAAAGAAGGAAAGTTGAGAGCCCCAGAAGAGCACAGAGCTGCTCATCACAGCCTGTTCTGACTCAGCTCACCCACTCTTCCCTGGGGGAAGTGAATCCCCAAGTCTGAGGGAAGAGGCAAGACCAGCCACAGCTTCAGCCTCTTTTAGACACCCTTCTGCCTCAGTTCCTGGCCCTGACTCATCCAGTGATTCTGGGACGTGCCCTGGCAACTCCTATGGCACTGGGAAATGCCATGGCACTGGGCTGGAGCTGGGATGTCAAGATCCAGCTCCAAAGAAGGTCCCTGCTCCCAGTCAGTGTGACACAGTGGGCAGGGAAAGCTCCAAGGAATCTTCCATGGCATATCCCCATGGCCATGGGGGAAGAGGAAAATTCCTTGCTTGCAGAAGGAGGGAGGCAAGAAACCTCTTACCGTGCTTTTCACCTTCTTGGCCAGCATACTGAACTCTGGAGAGCTGGAGTTCTCATAGGCATCCAGGAATTCCCAGTTCAGAACCCGCAAGTGGCCATTGAAAACCTTCTGGACAGGTGTGTTCCTGTCTGGAAGAGAACAGCTTAGGGTCAGGAAGGGCAGTCAGAGCTGGGACTGGTGTCACAGCAGATCACCAGTGACAGCAATTGGGGCAGGGAGGTGGAAATGGTGTCTCCAGAGCTTGAGAGGGCACATGTGAGCAACACCGGGTAACAAAGCTTTTCCATGTGGATGGATACATTCTCAGGGTGTTATCCTACATGTCACCACCCACCAGATGTCACACTCACATGTGAAGTGCCAAAACAGGAGGCCAGTGGTGAGGGAGACAAGCAGAAAAACAATGATCAGGACAGTGACGACCACCTGCCGCTTTGGGCCGCGCTTCTCCATCTTCTTGGAGTTCATGGCAGGGAGGAACTCCACCCCCTCGTCCAGGTTGTTCATGTCCTGGGAGAGGAGGGAAGGCAGGACAGTGGGAAAGCTGTTCTCAAAGCCTGGCTTGGGGAGGTCCAGCCACAGAGCAGCCTGAAGCAGGTTTGGGGACAAGGAATGCGGCAGCACTGAGGACAAACCCCAGTGTCAGCAGCTCCACAGCCATGACAGGACAAACCCTGAAGGTTTCTTCTTTGCTTTTGTGCACATACCTAATTCCGTTTAGGGCCTAATATAAGGTCACGAGCTCAAGTAAACTCAGGGGCAAGTCCACACACCCTCCTGTGACCATGGCAGGTCACAAGCCCACAAGCTCCAAGATCTGCCTCAGCTAATGAAACTGCAGAGAAAAATTCACCCCCACAAAGTGTTCGCGGTGTGCAGGTGTGTCACCCAGAGCTCATGGGGCACAGCATGCTATAAATAGCATTTCCCTAAAAGAAGAAATCAAGCTGCTTCCTTCTTTTATATTTTCACAGCTCTCTGTCATGCCTCCTGAGCCACCAGCACACCTGTGTTTCTTGGAATCTCTCATCCAGCACAAATACTTATTAAAAGAAACAAACCAAAAAACTAAGATGAACACACAAAACATCTCCACAACCCATGATCAGCCATCCTCCTGGGACAAGACGTGGAAGAGAGGAATGAGGAATTACACAGCTCTTGCTGTCATCATAATGGGCTGGGTGAGGGAGTGGAAGATGTGTTGAAGCATCGAGCTCTGTATCACCTGTAAAACCTGAGCTCTATATCAGCTGTAAAACCACTGGTGCTCCAAGGTTTCACTTTCTCACACCTTCTGTTCTGTTCCTTCATCCTTGCCCTGCTAGTGTATCTGTACCTCTCACGTGGGGAGTGGGGGTGGGTTGAACAGCTGCAGACCCAGATGTTTTCCGAAGATCCCACGCAGCATCCTCGGTACTGTTGGACATCGTGGGGGCCCGGATCTGCACCTACCCTGGCACCTCCTCTCCTCCCAGCACTAGCAGTGGTGTGGGCAGAGCTCACCACATCTGCTTCCACTCTGTGCCTGCCTTGGGCAGGAAGGTCTCTGCACGTGCTGCAAAGGCCCAGAACAGGAGGATCCCTCACCTTTCTGCTCACCACCTTCCCATTTTCTCCTTAGCAGGCATTCAGTGGCTTCCTGGGCTCTGGAACCTCAGCATGACACCGCAGCACAAAGTGCAGACTCGCACAAATCTGTGGCATTTCCATGTGCCCCATGCTCCAGAAGGGTAATGCTGTCTCCACAAACACAGGGTCAGACTCTGCCTGTCCTCTCTCAGCCCAGGGCTCACACAAACCTACTCCAACAGCTTGGGTTAATTTGATGCAAATGTCACAAGCCCCAAAATTCAGGAAAAATATGGACAAGGGGGATATAGATTGATAGAACACAGGGGAATGGCTTTGAAATGAAAAGATAGCAGGGTTAGACAGGATACTGGAAAGAAATTCTTCCCTCTGAGGGTGGTGAGGCCTTGGCACAGGTTGCCCAGAGAAGCTGTGGCTGCCTCATCCCTGGCAATGTCCAAGGCCAGGTTGGACAGGGCTTGGAGCAGCCTGGTCTAGTGGAAGGCGTCCCTGCCCATGGCAGGAGGGTTGAGACTGGATGGACTTTAAGGTCCCTTCCAATCTAAGCCACTCTGGGATTCTATGAAAAACAACTAGCAAAGAGCATCCTGATAACAGAGGGACCTCTGAGCCTGCTGTAGAGACATAAGGAAAAAGCCATCTTCACTGCATTTCCTCACTGAACTTTCAGTAGGTACTTCACCTCAGCCTTGCCTGGCAGGAAAGCCCAGCTCCAACTTGAACCATTCCCCCACTTCTTTTGCCCTTTTATTCACCCAATGCCTGTGCTCTCTTCCCACCCTCCACACCCCACTGCAGCCTCTCCTCCTTGTGGTATTTACCCAGGGCCCTTCACAACAGAAAGGGAAGTGGCAGGCACCTTACTCCGAATTTTTGTCAAGGACTCTGTAAGTTTAATCCTCTGCAAACACCAGAAGACCACCAAGACCAGAGCAACCCACCAGTTTTCATACCATCTGCTCTCAGAATCCTCCGAGCTTATCGTCTGATAAGCTATCGGTTCAGGGAAGGAGCCTTCGTTCATTTTTGAGTTTTACTGCCTAAGGCTAGACAGAAAGAATTGTTTCCATCCCCAAAATCTACCCACCTACAAAATAAACAGACCTAGCAGGGCTGCAGAGGACAATCCCGTTGGGGAATGCTCCGAATTCTGTTTGGCTTATGATCATACAGGAAAAGCTTGAAGATATAATCCAAGGAAACCCAAGATATAACTCAAGGGAGGTGGAAACGGTGTCTCCAGAGCTTGAGAGGGTACATGTGAACAACACCTGGTAACAAAGCTTTTCCATGTGGATGGATACATTCTCAGGGTGTTATCCTACATGTCACCACCCACCAGATGTCACACTCACATGTGAAGTGCCAAAACAGGAGGCCAGTGGGGTTTTCTTCCAATCATGAAATAAACCCCCCAAAACCTGGTAAAGAGAAGAAACTGGCCACAAAACTTGTAACCACATCATCTCTCCCTCCACAGGGCTGCTCATGATGCTGAGCCTTCTCAGGACTTCCAAGGCATTGCTACTGCTCGCAGGAAGCAAAATATTTAATTGTTTATTAACATCAGGAGCCTATGGCAAGACATTCTCAGGTGCTTAAATGATCTATACCAGTTTCCCCAGACTTCCTGGAGCCAGTGAGGAAGAGCTGCAAAGAAAACCAATTTTCCACAAGAAAACTCTTCAGCTGCGGGGACCTTCAGCCCTCTGCAGAATTCATACACTTCTGTTTCACCAAACTGCAGGAAAAATAAGAGTCAGCAGCGAGCAGGAGCTGCTGCTGTACAACACTGCACAACTATGTGGCTGATGCATTGTAACATCCCCTTTAAGCTAAAGATTGTGTCCTTGCAGAGAGAAAACTCTCGCAGGGAGAAAAATCATCTGATTAAATCAGAAGGCAAACAGAGCTCCCCTCTGCCTCCAGCACACCCAGAGGCACACACACTGCTCCTGGGAGCAAGGAAATTAGGCAGGAAAACTCTGCTCTTTCTTTAGGCAATTTCTCTGCCTTCCTCGGAAAAAAATAAACAGTATGAAAAACGTCAAACCTGTGAGAGTTTACAGCATGCCTTCGTCAGCTTTTTCTTGCTCCAAACCTGAGCCAGCAGCAACACAGAAGTGACAGGAATGCAGGGACTTCTGGGAAGGTTACTTTTGTTTTTCCTCCAGTACAAGGTGCACAAGCAACCACTGACACTGTTACTTGCCAGAAGTTACCCTGTGACTACAAGCAGATAGGAGGCATGATCCAAAGAGGTTTCCCTCCCTCCTCACCCTCTGTGTTGTATTCCAACTTTCATCCTTTCCCATTCCTATACCTTATGGATGCCATTATGTTCCTTGGCCAACACAGACACTTGTGTGAAGAGCCCTCACCCATCACAGCCTGGGTAAGCAACAGCCTTTCCTGCAAACTCTTCCCAATACCCAGTGAAGAATCTGAAGCCTCCCCCAAGCTTCTGGAATTGATGAATCAGGCTGTGCAGAAGGTCTCAGATGAGGTCCCGTGTCCTGAACTCTAAGAGGCTGAAACCTCCCTGCCCACATTTTTCACAAAAACCACCCGTTTGACCTGAGGACCAGACTAGCCTGTGCCCCACAAGTGCAGCTCAGCCTCTGCCCCTCTCACTCCCTGTGCTCCACATCCCCTTCTCGCCCAACATTTGGGAGGAAAAATACCCTGTCACCATCCTCTAAGCTAGATGGAAAACAGATGAAATCACATGCAAGACAGGCTCAAAGATCACAGTTAAATCAAGAAAAAGACAACTGCAATGTTAATCTCCTTTAGTTGAGATGCCTGCTGCACATTTCCCTCGCGTGGTCTGAACAGTGGCAGCTGTAAACCAGAGAGGAGCTGAACACATACTGGTCTCACCTTGTCCATGGTTCCTCCAGAAACCTCTCTAGCCCCAGGTGACTCAAGGTCTGACTGTCTCACCCTTCTCAAGGAAACTGCTCCAATAAACATTGTTAACAGAAAACCTCCCTTGATATTCTCTGTGCCTTAGTCACTGCAGCAGTTACTTCCTCCTGCTCCTCCTCACTCAGCCCTTGATGGTATGGCCAGGCTCCCCACACAGGGAGTGTGACCCACACTGGTCACAGCATCAGCTGTGGCAGCAAAACCAATCCAGGGAAAGGCTCAGACAGGCACTGCCCCAGTTCTCTCATGCCTCAGTTTCCCCTGGAGTACCGACTCCATTAAGAAACTTGGAAAAGAAGTGCACATAGATGAATTTATAGAGTGCTTGGAGGGCTCCTGTTCCTCTGCACAGAGTCTGAGCTCAGTCCTAGGAAGAGCAGACCTCCCACTCCTCCTTCTCTAAGCCACACAATGTATTTTTAGACAGTGACTGTGCTCTCTCCAACTGGACAAACCAGATGCAGAAGTGACTAATTCTGCCAGCAGGAAATGCAGCTGGCACAAGGGGGTGGTGGGAACCAGCTCTGCACTGGAGATCTTACAGGAAAGCAGAGAGATTCTCCTGCAATGAGGGATCATGGAAAGACTGGGATATGCCATGGAATATGGCTCTCCAGCATGATGTGTGCAAAGCAGGGGTCCCACTGGAATCAGCATCCCCCACAGAGGCTGGTTTCTGCCTTGTTTGGCACTCCCAGATGGTGGTGTGTCCCAGGCACCAAACCCCTTACTGTTCCCCTCTCCTCCAAAACAGCTGCTCCATCTCTCCCTTGGTGTCTGCATCTGTTCACAGGACTCTGACCCACAGAAGGACTGGGCTCCTGGCCATTAGTTTCACCTGTCCTTTATGACCACCATGTAATTTGTTCATCCAGCACCAGACATGAGATTTACCTACTTCCTTTGACTTTCCCAACTCCAGACTCCAGGTGTGGCTGGTCTGCCACAGGACTGCTCAGGGTCAAAGCTGCCCAGATCATACAAGGTAAGAGCAGGTGTGCAACCAAATAAAATCTCACAGCAAAAAACCATCATTCTTCGACACCAATGTACACAACCAAGAAAAGGAACCCATAAAATGCCAGGCTGGAGGAGGCACAGGGAGGTCAGAGATGAAGCAGAGTCATTGGACTGCATGGTTAGACGCTTGAGGGTAATTACAACTTGCAGATCCCAGCCTGTGTATCCAAAAGGCAATTCCCACCTCCCCTTTTTTAGCCACACCTGCCTCGGGTGGTGTTCAATAAAAACTAAAACAAATACCACATGAGAAACGAGAGGAATGAAACCTGTTGACTGGGCCACAGTCTCAGGACATAGCCAGCAAGCCAGTTCAGAGTTCAGGAGACCAACAGGGTGGTGGGCTTGTGTGGCAAAAAGAACCAGAAAAGTTGTATTTTAAAAAGCTGAGAATTCCTAGATCACGTTGAAACCAACACCAGCTTTGTGGTGCTGGTATGAGGGAAAACAGCCTGTTACCCATTGGAAAAAGTAAAACAAATGTCAACAGCACGTGCAACTCACTTCACCCAAGTAACTCAAGTGCAGCTACACCATCCTTAAATCAACTCCTGCACCAACTATTGCTGCAAACCCAAACAACTCCTCTGGAAAAAGATCTGGTAAGAATCATCTTCTCACTTCTCCTCTTACTCTTGATAAGAAATACACGGAAACAGCACACATGGATACGCACTTATGTAAGGTGTATTCGTGCTGTGCCGCCCCACCACAGACAGCAAAGCACTGAAGAAACTTTGCCAGTGCATTATTTTTTATCTTCAGTTCTGTATTAAGGGCAATGAAGCCATAAAATGATGACATCAAAACTAAAAAGGGAATATGGGGCAAGAGCTCAAGGACAGAGTCCTCCAGACTGTGCATCTTCCAGGCACAGAGGGCAGGTGCAATAGTGAAAGATACAGGTCACACACACCTATTTCACATACAAAGTTTGAGCTTAACCCTCTACAGCAGATTGTCTTGTGACCACCCTGAGTCATTCGAGAAAACAAATTCCTTTAGGTTTATTACAGAAGAAACTAATGTTAATGTTTGCAGAGATAGTACAGGCTTGGCTTGCTGCCCTATCCAGGCTGATCAGTGCAGCTCTGTCCTGCATCACAGCAGCTCAGAAAAAGCTACCACGCTTCTGTGTGTCTGTGGTAGCAGAGAATTTTACATTTAAATCTTAGCAACTCTTGGGGAGAAGCTGGGAATAAAGGTACCCTACAGCCCTGATCTGTGTACCTATGGGCCATGAAATTCCTCCTTACAACACACTGATGTCCCAAGAGCAGCAGAGAAACATGCCACAGATGCAAACAGCTCATTTACATCACTCGTATGTCTTTCCTGGTACAGACAGAACTGTCTGGAAAACAGAACTGCCTCCAGCAGCTTAACCAAAGCAGCTGAGCCCCAGATCTCAACCTCCACAATCCTTGTGACATTTTACTCATTCCTGCAGTTCTGAGGTGGATCAGGATCATGAGTCTCCAATGTTTGAAGCCAACAGCGAGGAACATATAAGCACCTCCAACCAGGAAGGTCTCTGTCTGCCAAACCCATCCCTGTTGGCTGCTCTCTCCCCATCCCAGCCCATGGCCCGGATATTGCAGGGCATTATTTCCCTGTCTCTGGTGGCCTTTGGAAGGAAATGATACATTCTACCCGGAGCAAGGGAAGAACCTTTACCCTGAACCTTTACCTTCCCCACAGCCAGGCCCTCAAAACACTCTCGCTGCTCCCTCAAGGGTTTTACAGAGTGATCTTTCGTTTGCTGAGCAAAGGTCTGGCCTCAGCCCTTTTCTCATTGTGTCTTCCTTATCCCTGTTGGCTTCTGGCACCAACAGCAGCCAAACTGGCCCAAGCAGCAGCTCACCTGCCAGCCACTACCCCAAGGAAACACTCTGCACCTTTCCAAGGAAGAGCGGCAGCTTCTCCTCAGCCCAAGAACTATGGCAGCTCATTTACCAGTGACACACTTGTCATGTGTCACTCCACATCTTGTGGAGGAGACACAAGATGTTGCAAAACCACTAATTTCCTCCACTCTCATGTTTATAAGGGGCTGTGTCCAACAACAGCCCATGGGTGACAAAATCCTCAGGTTGTTTCCTGCCAGGAGGGCAGGTACTGCCTTCAGGGAAGCTGCTCTGGATCAGATCAGTCCCTCTTGAACTGACACAGGGGGAAAACTGATCCAGAATCAGAGAAGGGACCTGCTCGAGCCCTCAGTCCTGGATAAAGACAAATCAGAGCACAAAGCTACCTTCTGCCAGGAGAACAAGCCAGGCAGGGAAGATCGTCTCCCACAGGTGTCACCCCAGCCTGGCCAGGGACAAGAAGCTTGAGCTGAACTGCTTCAGCGAGAGCATCTCCTTCCCACTCCCAGTCATGGCATACACTGGACAGTGGGACTGGAGGCAGGTGAAAATTTCTTGCTGCAGGCCAGCTTTTTGATCAGTGCCAGAACCAGCAGCCCCTATGTTGCTGTGAAATATAACTACTAAAGTCAGGTTTCAGAGACAGACACCACAGGTAGGGTGGGAAATGCTACTGTCCTGCTTTAACCCAAAACCCTGTGTTTGGAACAGCTCTGTGGCACAGAACAGGCTCTGAAGGTGCAACCCAAATTCAGCCATCTCTGCCAGACCATCAGCCAGGAAGATCTACACAAGAAGCTCACTCAGGACTCAGAACACACAGATAATGCAGTGGTTAATTAATGAAGCCCCACAGCCCTCGGTTAAAATTGGCCTTTACGGACGCTTGAACAGGTTTAGTTGGATCTGTTGCTAAACATCCCAGAGCCAGGCTCTGCACACAGCTCACCAGCACAGAGTTTACCTTTACTCAACCCACTGCCCTCAGCTTAAGCTGAAACCAAAACTCCTGGAACAATGGCAGCACCGACACTGAGGAGATCCAAAGCCAGCACAGACAGGTGATCTCCATTTCCCCAAAGCTGGGGTTTTTTTCTGCTCTGCTGAGCTCAGCAATGTCCCCCACACAAGTTCTCCTGACCTTACCCAAGGGTGAGCTGGAATTCCCCCTTCCTGAGGGATCCAGATCAGCCCGGAACCCACCAGGCTCGAAGGAAGCAGAGCGAGCAGAGGACGAGGCAGCTCGGCACAAGGCTGGCAGGTGTTCTGGGAGCTCCCCGTGCCCAGGTGTGCTCTCACCTGCGGCTGGATGCTGTACCGCACGCCGGCAGCGCTGGCCGGGGGGCCTCGCTCCATGGCCGGGGCAGGCCGCGCGGCCCAGGCCGCCATGGCGCGCTGGCTCCGGCCCGGGCGCGGTGCCCAGCTCCTCCTCCCTGCGCTCCGGGCAGGTGCGGGCGGCCGGAAACACCCGCAGGTGCTCTGCTGCTCCCGCCTCTCCTCTCCACAGAAATAAGGGAAAACACTGTGCCCAAAAAGCTGCGCCCAACAGCCCTGCATCAGCTCTGCATTATCCAAGAGATCCTTCAGCCACAAGCTTTGCTTTAGCAAATGAAACCAGAAAAATCTTGTCTTCTACCAAGAGAAGCCGCCCTGCAATCAGCAGGAGGGCTGGCTGGCATGCAGAGATGCACAGTTCCTAAAGAAAAGCTTTGTGTATCCAGGGTCTCATCCCTCCTCAGGTGACAACATTATTGTGCTATGAGGCCCCGTTGCAAAGAGGGCACTCCCAGCACAGATAGTTTACCCCAGGGACAAGCCTCCTGCTCCCAAAAACATGTGGTACATTCAGAAGCAAAATATCCCCTTTTCCCAGCCTGAAACCCGCCCTCAGCAAGGCTACAGCGCTGTAGGAATGAGCTTTCTCTTGGCTAACAGAGACCGGATGCAAAGTGATCAACACAGCAGCGCTGCAGAAACTGCATGTGCACCCAAATGTGGCACTCATATAGCAACAGCCCCTGGGGCCTGTGTGGTTTAATATTAAACAGATAGGGAAAGGAGGAACCGGGGTTCTGAGAACACTCTAATGCAGGTTTGAAAGAATTTGTAACACTGAAAAGCTGCATTCAGTCTTACTTCACCATTTACCCCTTCTTGAAAAGAAGATTCATACATACACACACACACACTCCAGTATTTAGGTTTCTCACATTCAAGAGCAAGTCAGGATTAAAATAGCTGGATCAAACTTACTTTTTCACGTAAAAGTTCTTCTTTTCTCCATCTTACATATGACAGTCCATATGAATATGTGATATGCCCATCAAAAGTTGAACTGGCCACCCCACTGCTGATCCAAACCTTTTTGCACCAATTGCATCCAGCCATGAAACTGAATTTTTTAAACACCTGAACACTTAGAACTTCCCAGAACTCTTGTTTTGGTACAACAAGAGTTGCTGATCACAGGCCGAAAATCCCTTGCTGAGACTCCTTTGTTTCCCCTTGCTCTACATTGTCTCCTGTGGAGCAGAAGTTTTGCAGGCTTTTTGCAGGTTGTTTTTTTGGGGGAAAAATAGAGACGGAGTGAGGTCTCTGATCCTGCTGTGGTGTAGAAACACATAAACCACCGCCTTCCCAGCCCCCTCGGCAGCTGCCAGAATTCCACCCACCGCGGAACACGGCACAGGAGGCAGCATCCCTGGATTTAAGGTACTCCTCTTGAAAAGGTGCCGTGTTAGTTAGGCTGCTGATGTCAGGGGCTCTCAGCGCTCCCGCTGATGCCCAGCCCTGCCCAGCGCTGTTTTTACAGCCGCTCCCTTACCTGCCTGGCTGCCGCCTGTCTTAACACCTCCGTGAAACAGCATATTTTGGGTACAAAGCAGCTGCTCCCAGCTGAACCACTGCTCCACATTCTACACATTATTCCTGTTTGGAGCATCCACTGATCTCCTCCAGGCTGATGCCAGGCAAACACTCGTGCTCAGGGATGTGGATGATGAGGACAAAATGTGAAGATCCACAATCCCTGGTTCGACACAGAGCTGTGAATGCTCGCTGTTTCCTGCCATTCAAGCCGCTGACATTTTACAAACTAATTCGTGAGCCCTCTTTGAACAAGGGGACACAATCACCCTGGGGAAAATCAGCAAGCGATACATGTGCAAAATGTAAATATTATATAGCTGGGAGGCAGCTGGTTCGAGGCCTCAATACCAGGATTCCGGTTTCTCTGTTGCTGGAGCACAGGGATTTCCTTCGTGGCTGTGCTGCAGCCATTACCAAGTCACTGTGCTGGGAGTAGGTCCCCTCCTGGGCAGTGTACAGCCCAAAACATACAATAACAATTCCCAACCTTTCTGGCACGTGCTTTTTTTGGTGAGATACTTCCATGTCTGACTGAAAGATGCTGAGCCCAGCCAAGACATGGTGAAAACGCAATAAAGCATGAAGTTCAAGGCACTCACCCGCATGCAAAGGCAGCAGTCAGCCGCAAAGACTCTGTTTGCTCCCTCTGGAACCAGTTTATCCAATAAAAGCTGTCACGTCCTCCTCCTCCTTGCGTTGTCTCAGTGTAGCCACAACAGCATCTTGAGAGCAGAGCCGAGGTTTGCGAGGAAGGCGAGCCCTGAAATCTGAGAACCAAGTCCGGCTTGGTCAGAATCTGTGCGAGCTGCTAGAGCTAAATCGCGCTGAGCTCGAACCCCAGACAAGGATCAGCTGCAGAAGCAGCAAACACTGTCGGGGCAGGCAGGATCCTTCCGCATCATCTCCCAGCCCTGGGAATGCCACGCACGTGAAAGAAGGGAAGAACTGCTTACATAAGGAATGAAGGCCGGCTGCCTGCGGGGGAAGAGTCTTCTGGTGGAGGTAGTTGCCAGGAATTCTAGCAAAGGAGCATCATCCATCCACACCAGCGATGGGCCGGATTCAGTCAGGGACGAAGGCTTTTCCTTCACGTCGTATGGCTCAAGGACTGTACTCTTAGCGCGACTCCCAAATTCAAATTTCAGCGACAGTGCCCTCCCACCCAGATTCCTGCCAGGCAACCCCGAAACCACCCCATCTCAAAGCTCAATCCGGTCTGGCAACTTCCAAAGCATTACAAAAGACTGGGAGAGAGATAAAACTCACAGGGTGTCCTGTTACTTTGCATTCCAAAGAGTAAATAAAAGGCTGATTCAGTGGGAGGAGAGGAAAACGTCATGCAGCGCTGTGCTTTGCAGCTGAACAGGCAGCCCCCAGAGCAAAGGCTGGGTACCGCTGGGGATGGGCACAGTCACCTTGGGCTGATCCAGCCTCTCCATCTGCAATGCAAGGGAATAATTACTGACTGTGGAGAATGGGAGCTGGAAAAGTGTAGTGAGTTGCCCTCAATTGGCCACATGCTGCTTTGGGGCAGAACAGGAAGGTGGCACTCCCCAAAGCTGTTCAAGGATTACTGTGTCATTTGGAAGGGAACTTCTCCTTTGATCTCAAATGCTTCTCTCACGAGCTCGGGAATGAGAGCCCTGCTCCCAGAACATGATTTTGGCAGAGATCAGAAGTAGCTCTGCCCTCCTGAGATCATGAAAGCTGGCCAGAACTAAGGGGTCTTGTGCCCTGCTCTATCCCAGGGATGACACGGGCATGAGGGCAGCCTCCAACACACCCCAAACAGCTCCTAGACTTGATTCCAAACTCCAGGAGGGTAATTTCCCATGCCTCTGCTTCTGGTGCCAGCCACTTGTCAGTCATGGGGCTCCCAAAGGAATACAAAGCACTAGGAAACACTAGAATGTAACCTTGCTGCCAGGACTCTAAAGACAGCCAGGTCTCTTTCTTGAGTTCTTCAACGGCTCGTGAAAGCAGAGAACTTCTTTTGAGAGCTCTGAATCATCGGCAGCAGTGTTTGCCAGCCAAACTGTAAATGCAAGAGTGGACAGGCCTGACTGCCTGGTTTCTGGCACCGTGTTTTGAAACCACTGGGCACGCCCAAGGCTCCAAGTCAGGTAAAGTTTGTCTTCTAACGAGCTGCGAATGTGTAAACTTAGGCCTTGACTTAGCTTAAAGCAGAGAGATGCAGATCATGTGCTGGTATTGCCCATTTATTTTTTGTTTATTACAAGCAGGCAGAGCTGCCTCAGCATACCTGCCTTGTTTTTGTGTTGGCATTTACAACTAAAGACAAAGCATGCAGCTTGAAGTTTTCCCTAACTCCCCTTGTTTCCCTCACTTTGTTGGTGCACAGAACCAGGGATGTGGGTACATAGGCAGGGTTTATGATGTTTCATGGTCCAGCTCCTGCTGTCCTTCAGACGACGAACTGCCCCATGCTCCAGCTGTCCCAGGGTGCTGGACACTGCACATGCTGTTGATGTGCCCACCTAAAGCAGGAAAACAGGTTGTGAGTTCTCTTCCAGATCTTAGTCTGGCAGAGGTGAGAATCAATCCGTGCTCTCCTGGATGGTACTAGAACTCCCTGCTGGCTGGATCATGCTTGCAGATCTGCTCTAATCTGTCTTCCACCCCAAAAGCAGCATATCTGGGTATAATATTTGCCTGGAAACTCCCCTCCTCTCAAAACAATCTATTCTAGCATTAAGGTGTGTGAGAAATAGTTACTCACTTTTCATACTTTAGAAGGGTTTATTAAACCTTATCAAAAATACAACAGAAGACTGAATAGAGAAGAAAAAGTTACGGCGCTAGGAGCAAAGGAGCAAAGGATTTCCCCACCATGTGCTCACCCGCACAATGGACATTTCGCCTTCTAACCCTTTAACCCCTCCCAAAGTTCTGTCCATTAACTCCTTCTTTGCTGTCCAATGGTGGAGATCTCTTCCTCAAATCCTGATTGGAGGTCAGATGTCGCCATAGTGACAAGCCGACCCTCCCAGATGTCCCAACTCTGCTGTCTCTTGATAACAATGAGAGGGGGTAAAACATAACTATAAATCTATAAAACTTTTCTTAACCTATATACATCATATTTGTCTGTTAATTCTGAGAGTAAATCATCGCATTACTCATCTATCACAGGTGTCTTTTGAGTTTTTGTAATATCCAAGCTACATCCCTCTTACTGCATGAAAAGTTGTTGAACTGAGCAATTCTCTGAAGTTCAAGTATTTGTTGCTGACTCCCAAGGGCTGTAGGATAGCCCTCAGATTCCTTCCACCAGATGGCAGGGAAATGTTGGGAAACCTGCCTCACCAAGCAACCCATCTCAGCTCCTGAGAGAAGAGAGCACTTCCTTTGGAGAATCTATGAACCGGCACTGCTGTTCCCACCCACTTGTTCTTCTCTATGATGCTTGACTTAGAGCATAAAAAAGCAGGAAAAAGATAAGCAGGGATTAAATCCAGTCCTAATGCAAACTGTGCAATTCTTGCCAAAACTGTTAAAATTCAGGTGCATAGACACAGTCAGTGGAAGTTTCCTTCCCACTGGAAGGACTGCCTGGGTTTGCTAAGTGAGTAGAAAACTGTGCCCTTTCACCCTCCCCACATTGCTTTGACTCACCTCAACACAAGCTGAAAAATAAGAATACAATAAATCCTATCAACCAGCCTTATTCAGCTTTTTAATTATAATTACAAAGGACTCATCCCTCTGACTGGGGGCTCTCCTGGTCATAACTTCCTGAAAACAGACTAAACTTTCCTCTTGCCCTTTAAAGGAACAGGGTGCTAATTTTCTGCCAAGGAAGTACTTAGGGCTTTTTGGGAAATACTCAACTTTGCAGATTAACATGTTCCCTCCTCCCAGCCGTCCTAGCAGAGGTTGGAACAACAGCCCAGCTAAGTTTAGGATTTACTTTGGTAAAGTACAGAGGCTGCATATGACATTGCAATTATAAAAGTGACACGACAGATAACAGCCTTCGCACCAGCACCAGCACTTTCACAGCCATTTCAGGGGCCATGCTAAGTTGGAAGCCACTCTCAGTACAGGAGCACTGACAGATGCAAAAGCTCAGCTTACCAAGTTACTGATTGTCATTAAGGTACTCAGGACATTCCTAGCCAGTAGTGAAACAGAATTTACTCTCAGTGAAACAGAACTTACTTCCTTACACAAACAAAGGGAGTGCAAAGGGAGGTCAGTCATTCATAAAGCTGCAGTGTCTCGAGGGCTTGTGACTGTCTCATACCCATAATTTCACTGTATAACTGAATACACAAGAATAATTCTCACCACAGGCTGACTTACAAGCACTTTGCTTAAGCAGTTTAAAAGCCCTCAGTGCAAATTCCTTTTTTTTTTTTTTTGAGTAATCAAGCATATTTATATATATATATGAGCATATTATATATATGAGCATATTTTTGTATGCATGTCTTGTAAATACCAAGCAGCCATTGCTTTTCCCAGCAAAAACCGAAAAAATTTTCCTTGTTGCCATAAATTGCTTCAGAATGACAAATAGAAACATTAAAGCCACTTACCAAGTTCCAAGCAATGCCAGGACCTTGCAGATCCCTGTTAACTCTTCAAGCAGTGTCAGCATGCAGGAAGAGCACCGTGACCTCCAGCAGGTTTGCTTTTCTATTTTCCAGGCCCTGATGGCCTTGCTGGGGGTCAGCATAACCACTTACTGATGCTCCTCCAGGATTTGGTTGGCACCTTCTCTAAGTGTTATTGCAAAAACACAAAACCACGTGGTCCTGGAGCTCTGAAGGACCAGCACGTTTCTGTTTCAAGGATCTAGAGTTTGGCAGGTGACTTATTCTGCTCCAAGAGCAAACTGGAGGACAGTGAGAAAACGTAACATTAGGAGATATGGGTGCAAGGCTTACCAAATTGATTTGGTGAACACTTCCAGACATAAAGAAAGAAACTGCTTCTTAAAATACTGACCTCTGATTGAGTTTCAGTTTTCAGGCCTCAATGCAGGATGCCGTGTACAAGATTAATCCATGCCTGAATGAACTAATCCACATTGAATGGGTCACTTGACATATCCTGTGTCATCCCTAAATTAAATCATCAATAGCTCAAATTTGCACTACTCATGCAGAATTTCTTTAATAGTCCACAAGACCACATGGCTCTATCCAGAGGGTGATTCACCATACAGGAACAGGAGGGAGGTCAAATGAATTGTACCTCTAGAGGGATCAGCAGCTGCAAATGCAGTCTTGGGGTGAGAAATTCAGATTTATCTATTGAGAAATTCAAAGCACAAGAAGATGATTCCAGTCTACCACCTCTGGATCCACACACATCTGGTCTATCCACATAACTAGGGTCCAATAAATCTCAGATTAAGATGAGTCAGTTGCAAAGGGGGTAAGTACAGGATTAAACCATTTTTCTATCAAAGCTACTTTCCAGCATGGACCCAGCAGCACTTCTCCCTTCCCGACAGCTCTGCAACAAACTGCTGTGTTTAGTGTTTAGGCTATGGGGCAAAGTCTGAATTCCAGACTGCCATCCTACAGGATGAACACCACCCAGCCAGAAGGGTCCTGAGCTCAAGCACCATGCACCCAACTTGTGGCAGACACAAGAAGTGGGTCTGTTGTGAGGTGGTTCAGGTTTGCCATGTGACAAACAAGTAACAAGGTTTTTCCATTTACTAAAAACAATACCAGGATTTTTAAAGGTATTAGGAAAATGAAGATCAACTGTTAAAACATGTCCAATTAAAGATTCTTTGGAAAGGAACACCTGAGGTAACCTCAAGGTGAGTTCACAGGGTTATGAGGGCATCCTACTGAGGTATATAAATACAGATTTCCCCCACAATTTAAAGAAAACAAAGCAGTTGTTAAAATAAAGATTAGAAGGGTTTTAAATGGCCTGTGGCTGTTTGTGTAGCATGCTCAGTTTTTTAAAGCAAGTTTTACACAATATTCTCTTGATGGAAATAAACTCCTAATCCACAGGTTTTAGGAGATAAACAAGGCTCGTTGATAACTAGTGAGCATCTCACTGAGACAAAAACAGGCTGTACTTATTTTTTTAACTAGAAAAGGTAAATGACCTGTAGGTAAAAGGTAAAAGGTAAAATAAAGATTCATCAGGCTGAATGCCCCTTTAGTTCCAGGCAGGACAGGTGGAAAATGGGTAATGTCAGTATAAATACTTTCTCTAGGCCGTCTTTCCCTGCATGCTGCCCTTGCAGCTCTTACTGCAGGACTCATCCAGAACAGCTTTCAGGCTGCAGAGAGGATGTAGGAGCATACACTACGTGGAGCACAGTCTAGTTTATAGATACCCTACCCCAGTCTCAGCACACCCCACAAAACCACTAGAGCCCTTCTGCCTCATGTGTAGAAGTTAAAAGTTACTTATTAAAAACAAGGCCTCTTGATTTGCAGTAGCTTAGGGGTTATGTTTCAACCAGAGTGGAGCAGCTCATCAGACAGGTGGTAGCTGAATCATAACAGGCTGTACTTTGTTCTTGAAAGCTGGGATAAACACTTCCTACCCAAGCCAGCACATGGCCATTCAAAATCGGACGCCCATCAGGTGTCTGATACTCTTTTCCCCAAAAACCAGACTTCAAAATAAAAGAGCAGGAAACTAAGAGAAGCAGCCAGGATGCAAAGGTTGCTCAAAAGTAGGACGGTGATCAACAGCAAGACAATTAAAATCAGCAGCAACCATCTGAGACACACTAAGCTTCTGGGATTAGATGCAGGTTTCTTGTTTTCTTAAGCTTAATTCTTCTAAAGCCTCCCGTGTCCAGCAAGAAAGTCATGAGGATTGACAGAAATTAAAGGGTCTTCACATGTAACCATCTTTCAGCACTTGATGGTAGGTTAATTAATAATTTATTAATTATGAACAGAACATACCAGGATTATCTTGATTATGTTTTGAATTTAAAGGCTCTTTCACATAAGCAATAGCAGGAAATTGCTTGTTGCCTGCTTAATTTAGTCTTTTAACTTCACAACTAAAGGACTTCAGAATGTCCTCACCTCCCTCCCAAACCACTATCTTTCTGATGGCTCCTGATTGATAAATGTGCAAAACATGACAAAGGAGGAGAGAAAACCTTTATCACTCCAAATGGTGAAGCATATAAACCATAATTCAAGCACTTGCTTTCAAATGCTGAACTGATGTGTCCTGCTAACTCAGTATTTATATCCAGTCACTTCTTTTCTTACTGAAATACCTGTTTTCCTTCAAAGTGGGAAGTGGGCTAGATACAGTACAGAAAGATCCACAACCCCAGCCTGAAGCCCAGCAAAAGAGTAACACACACAGAGCTCCAACCACAAGTCCTGAACTGTGTAATTTGGTTCTTTAAATGTATTATGCTCTATAATATATAACTTAGAGCAAACCACATCTTAAAAAAAAAAGCCTACAAAAAAAGACCAGGTTAAAAAGAACCATCTTATCAAGAAGATGGACAGGCTATTAGCCCTTGGCAAGCTGAACAATGATTGTACACAAAACACGCTGTAGAGAACCCAAAGGACATGGCAGAGATCTGTAAGGCTTTCTACACTTTTATTCTTCTCCTGGTCCAGCACATCTTTTGATCTCATTCAGCTTCAAGGTCATGTCAGAACAGTCACAAATTCATCTCCAGTATGTGCAAAATTCAAAAATATTTACATAGACAGATAAAACTGCAAAAGTAAAACCAAAACTAACGGCCAGGGTCGTGAGTTAAAGTATTTCTTCAGAACCCAAGAGACTACAGTTTGGGTGTATTTGAAAACATATTCCAACCTTTTAAACCAAGGTACAGCTTGTTTCCACTGATAAAAAGGTTTCTATGTTGAAGAAAATTAAAAGAGGATCTTTCTTGTGAACATCAACTTTTTCCTTTCCACTACAGTCCCATTTGCTGACAGACTTGTTCACACTGTGACTTTCTGTATCTCATCTCCCTCTCCCCCATGGTCACTCACTCTGTTACAGCAAAAAACCACTTTGACTCTCACCCTGTCTTTGACAGTAACCTGACACGGATGTGAGTTACAATAACTCCAGTGTCAAAGACACCATCCTGAGTCACTAGGTAACAGTAGTGACAGACAGACTCCAGTAAAAGCAGACATCTCCATGACTTTGAAAAGCCACTGAATAACCCCTTCCAAGAAAGCTTTCCTGCTTAGCGAAGATCCAGGATAACTGCTTTGTCTACAACCAAAAAAGCACAGGACTTCGCCAAAAGTCCTTTGGATGGAAAAAGAACAAAAACCAGCAAGACATTTCTTAAATCATCAATTCCACAGAACCTGGATTTACACATTCTGGATTGAAACATTTTGTTTTGCAGGTACAGCATGTTTTTTTCTGTGGAATTTCTACCCAGACATGGCAGTGCTGACCCTGGAGAAGCAAGGGCAGAACCCAGTCCAATTCCAAGCCATGGCTGGGGTTAGGCAGCCTCAGGTTGGTTGGATAGAGGATGACGACAGGCTCAGGGAAGTTCTCAGAAAGTGATCCATGTTCAAACCAGTGTTCACAGCTGATCCTGAGTCTGCTTTGGAGATGGAGCTGTTGTCACAACCACGGTGGACACTGCTTTAGTTGAGCCAGAGACTGTTCCCTGCTGGAGATGGGAGGCTGGAACTGTTTGAATTCGCACCTGTGTGAAATGGAAAGAAATAACTCGTCTCAAGAACAACCTGGTGACACAATGGCTGCACTGCATTGTGCTTTGGTGAAATACCCGCTTCTGCTGCCAACAAAAACTCAGTTATTGGAACAACAACAAGCACCAAAAACACTGCCAGAACAGAATATGCCATAAGAAGATCATTCCATCCACTGCCCACATGAGATGGTGACAGGAGATTTCTAGATTAGACAGGAAGGCCTGAAAACTAGTTTGAATAAAAACCTGTATGTCAGCTGCTTTTACACATTTTCAGAAGGAGGACTTGGATCCACTGGACACCTCACTTCTGCAGACTTGCTAATATCAGCTGTCAATGCAGATTAATTATTTGGAATTACAGAATACTAAATTTCCAGACAGAAAGATGGATATGTAAAGCAGTTATGTGATTTCTTCAAGAAAAAGGGAGCCACAAAAGCCAAAGTAGAAAGCACTACAAAGACTGCTGTGTGTATAGAAAAATCCTGACAGGACCTTTGGTTTTACATTCATTATACTGGCAGTGCTTCAAAAACATTTAAAAACTTTATTTGGATGGAGAGAACGTAAAGGTGATGATGCATTCCATGTGCATAATGCAGACACTACAACCAAAATGTGTACCTGTTTTTTTTCCACAACCCCATGTATCCAGTGTAAAGTCCTCATGGAGATGTTAAGTCATTAAAAAGCAAATAGAATGATCATGCTAGGTGCCCTTACCTGTGTGGCTTGGCCTTGCTGCTGCAGTTGCTGTAGTTGCTGTGCAGTCAGAAAACTCACAGGCTTGTTCCCAGCAATCAGTTTAGTTCCTGCTGGCATTGTAGTCAGAATGATATTTCTGCCTAATCCACTGATGCTAAGAAAAAATAATTGTTGAAAGGTTAGTAAACAGCACAGCAGGCTCAATCTTTCCAACTCCAAACCATTCTTCAATTGCCAGATTATAGTTCTACCACATGTACTAACCATTTTAAGTAGTGGGTTCCTCCTCCCCCCCCCCAATAAAACTGGCAAATACACTAGCGACAAGTTGATGTCAGTATTTATAACTGACAGAGAATTAATTTAGCACACAAATCACACCTATTAACCCTGGACCATGCACACACTGGGTTAGCCTGATCAGACCTGAACACTTCTCAATGCAGAAAATAGCTGAGCACTTGAAATATTAACTAAGTGAGACACTATCAGAATTTATGGAAGAATAAACAAAAAGCCTTCAATATCTGAATGCCAGAGAATTCTCACTAAGGCTTCTCTTGAATGGAAGATTACAGATATTTTTCAGTGTGTTAATTACAGATATTTTTCAGTGTGGCCAGATTACAGATATTTTTCAGTGTGTTAATTCTTGCTCAAACACACAGAACTAATCAAACAGCTGGTTTCAAGGCACAGAATGTTTTTTCTTCGGTGTATTTGCTAGAACCTGTGTCTCAAAATAAATAACTAAAAATTACAATCTCATTGCAGACACCATATCCACTCAGTTTCTTGCAGCTGATGGACCTGTTAACAGATTGTAATCCTATTCCAGCCTCTGTCTGCTTGCTCCCCAGGAACCCACTGAACACAGACCTTCCTCAGCCGACTTCTAAAGCAGAACTACGAAATGCAAAGCACTCACTTGGCACCGAGGTTGCCCTTGATGATGGGGGCAGTGACCACGCTCTTGCCCTTCACTGGCTGGCTGATCACTGACAGGGGTACTGTGATCCGTGCTGGAAGTTTGCCCTGGGGAATGGGAAGAACACATGAGGAGCCATGGGGAGCTCAGCAGAGAAACTGCCTGATAACATCTGCTGCTTTGTGGGAGTCCTGTGAGCAGAAACCAGCAGCAGCTTTGCTGATTAAATCTGTGCTCCAGTTCAGGCTCCTTAAAATTCACCTCCCTCTCACTGACTACACAGCTGCCTGAACCCTGAAAATCCACATCATCTTTGGACCACAGGATTTTTATCCTTAGGAAACAACCATAGTGTCATTAGCTTATGTAACCACAATACAGTTTATGGTGCCTTCAGATTTGGGCATTAAAATAGCATTAAAGGGCGAAATCAGTAAAAAAGTTAATACAAGTAACAAGCACTTTTAGTTCTGAATGTTCTATGACACCATTCCAAGGGGAATTATTGCCAAGGTGAGGGGCAAGACACAGAGCTGCATGAGGCAGGACTTCAGATAGGCAAAGTTTATTTCATTCACTTGCAAAAGGAGGTAAGGGAAGTATCTGACTTTTTGGGGGTATTTAGCTGCAATTTGAACACCATGAAATGAGTTGCAGATCCATACCCAGAATACAAGTTGTGGCTGCCCCATCCCTGGAAGTGTTCAAGGCTAGGCTGGATGAGGCTTGGAGCAACCTGATCTAGTGGAAGGAGTCCCTGCCCATGGCAGGGGATGGGACTGAATGAGCCTTAATGTCCTTAACAACCTAAAATTTACAACCTAAATACAATCATTGTATGACTGCCATATTAATTTGAGTCTCTGTGGATGCAAAGAGCAGTTTTCAGCCATAAAACATCAGTGTATTTTGGCACTCCCCTTCTTTCCCCACCCCCAGTGAGAGCTCAGCATTACTCACTGCTTGGGACGTAGACACCACTGTGGTGCTGACGGGCACCTGCCGCACAGCCGTGGCTCCTGTGCCAATGGTTATGGGGGTCCCCGCAGCTCCTGAGGCCACAGCAACTGCTTTGGATACTGTGGCACTCACGGTGGGTAAGGAGGTGTGGCCTGTGCCAGCAACGCTCACCGCCGAGGATGACGGCACCTGCTTAGCATGAGTGGCTACGGTTATGGTCTGCCCAGCTTTGGGGGGTATCACCCCCAGCCCCTGCACAATTCTGATCGTGGCAGCTGGCTTGGCCTCTGTGGATGCCACTGTGGTTATGGCTTTGCTCTTCTGATCTGCAACAGTCATGCCCAGGGCAGGCATCAGGCGGAAAGCAGAACTTGTCGGCTCTGCAGTCTTTAAGTCAGGAGTCACTTTAACCACGGTGCCTCCAGCTGGGCTGGAAGAGGCAGGAGACACCGTGCTTGTCTTGGCTGGAGACTCAGCAGTCTGGACAGGGGTGGGTGTCACGTGCAAAGTCGCAGAGATGCCTTTCCCACCAGCACTGCTTCCGGCAGCTGCTGTGAAGAGGTCCTGAGTCAGTTTGACAGTAGTGACTTGAGACTTGGCCAGGGTGGCCATCATATCTGGAGTGATGCGCAGCACCGTTTGTCCCTTTGCGTCTGTGGTGATGGAGGACGGGGGCAGGCGCAACACATCCTTCCCCTGGATCCGAAAATTGGTCGCTGTGAGTGGGATGCCACTTCCAGCCTGGGTCTTCACGCCAAGTTGTCCTGTAATAGCCACCTGGGAGAGATCAGAGAAATGGTTCCATCAAACTGGGACAAGGTCCAAGGCACACCCAAAGCAGAACTTCCCAACAGGATGATATTTGCTCCCACTAGAATGCAAGTAGAATAAGACTAGCACTCAGTACACTACTGAAAATGATTCTGGTTGTGTATAAGACGGCATTGCCAATCCCATCTGAAATAGGAAATACTTGTGGGGCTGCTTTCTTTTCCAAACAAAATGAAGGAGATATCACTAAAGAATCTGCACAAACACACCTTTCACCTGTACGTGAAAACAGGGCTCAAGCACACAAAACCAGCAACTGTGTCAGCTCGCACAGTCCATCAACTCACAGAGCATTGCAGCTCCCAAATGTTCACATCTGCACAACAGGAAACAAACCAGTTGTGGAGCCCAATTCCAAGTCTCTCCCTCCCTCTCACCTGCTTGATGATGCTCTGGCCAGCCACATTCTGAATGATAGTGGTGGAGGAGGTGCTGGCAGCAGAACTGCCTGGAGAGCTGGTCACTGGCTTCACAGCAGGGCTGGGCACGGCAGGCAGCCCCGTCACAGTGATACCTGCCTGGCTGGCCATGGAGCTTCCTGCTCTTGGCACCTGCACAGGGCTACTTTGAGTTTTCACAGGCAGGGTCATCACAGCCTACAGAAGAGAGGAGGAAGACTATGAGCAGACTACCACAGTAGGAACAGTCTAATGATTCGTCTTTGTATTGTGTTAGCTTGCGAGTTCAAGGGAGGTCACAAGTATTCCCTTACAAGGATTCCAACTGCTTGGAATTGTAGTGAGGTGGGTGTCAGTCTCTTTTTCCAGGTAACAAATGACAGGACAAGAGGAATTGGCCTCAAGTTGCACCAGGGGGGTTAAGTTGGATATTAGGACATTTCTTTTCACAGAAGGGGTTGTGAAGCATTGGAAGAGACTGCCCAGGGCAGTGGTGGAGTCACCATCCTGGAAGCATTCAAAAAAATGTGTGGACAATGTACTTAAGGATATGGTTTAGTAGTGAGCATGGTAGTGTTGCTGTGTTCATGGCTGGACTTGATGATCTTGACAGTCTTTTCCAAGCTTAACGATTCTGTGATTCTAAGTTCTATGGACTTTTTATGTAACACACAATTTAATGAAGCCAGATAAATACGTGAAAAACAGAGCACTGAACAGTACTGCATATGTAAAACTGTTTCTGTGCTCTTGCCTGCAGTTAGCCCATGCTCCAAATGAGCACAGAATGCCTGTGCATCACACCAAAACACCGCAAGTCAGATCAGATGTCAGATACTCTACCCCTTCCAACTCACCTGAGGGAGTACTTTGGTTTGTGTGGCTGTAGCTGGAACACGGATTTGAGGCACTGGTGTGGGCTGCTGCTGCTGTTGGGTGACCACTGGGGCTTGCTGGGACATAGCTGGGAGGCTGGACTGGGCAGTGACCACACGGACCTGTGGCAGGCCTGAGGAGCTGCTGTGACTGACGACACGCGGGGTGGGCGCTGGCCCCGGCTGCGCCTGTGAGCTCTGAGCTGGGGACAGCAACGTCCCCAGCTGGGGCATGGTGGGAGAAGACACCAGGAGAACACTACGGAAAGACAGAGCCAGCAGGTCAGCAAAGATGTAGGAAATTCACACAATCACAGAATCACTGAGGTTGGAAAAGACCTCTGAGATCTTCGAGTCCAACCTGTGACTGATCCCCACCTTGTCACCCAGCCATAACACTGAGTGACATGTCCACTTGTTCCTTGGTCACCTCCAGGGATGGAGACTCTACCACCTCCCTGGGCAACCTCTTTCAATGTCTAATCATGCTTTGTGAAGAAATTCCTCCTGATGCCCAACCTGAACTTCCCCTGGCACAGCTTGAGACTATGCCCTCTTGTCATGCTGCTGTTTCCTGGGTGAAGAGTCCAACTCTCACCAGCCTCCAACCTCCTTTCAGGGAGTTGCAGAGTGGTAAGGTCACTCCTGAGCCTCCTCTTCTCCAGGCTAAATAACCCCAACTCCCTCATTACTGAATTATACAAATTACTGAAAAACAGACAGCAGCATTCCCAAGTGACATAGGGGACAGAAGCAGTACCTCTGGCTGGGTTTTGCTGGCTCTGACCCAGCACCAGATACACTCTTGCTGACTGCAGAGACCGGTGGGGGTGAGATGGGTGTTGCTGGCAATGCAGGGGCAGTTGGTGTCACAGGAGTCACAGGAGTTGGTGGCATGCTGGAGTCACTGAGGCTCAGCTGACTAGGCTCTGCTGTGCTGGTGGGGAGGGCTTTCACAGTACCCTCCTTGCTACTCGACTTCTACAAAGAAACCACATCCAGCATCACAAAATCTGAGGTTAATTGCTGCACCTTACAGTAGGCTGAGCACTTCAACCTGAGTTCTGTATGGTGGTGAATGACGCCCTGCTGTTAAATCCTGAAATCAAACATGACTGACTGTCTGCCTTTCCCCAGCTGCAACCCTGGATGAATTGGTGTGTTTGGCTGCTCCTGCTCTCAGGGAAAAGTGCACCAAACATTCAGAACATGCAGATTTCCACCTTGGTTAACGTGCCAATAGACAAGAACTTCAGAAATATTTAATATCAGACATCCAAACCCTGACGGCTTCAGCAGAGCAAGGGGGAGAACAGAAGTGTTCCACACACTCTGTTGCAAATTAACCTCAAAACTAGATCTGAAAGACCATCCCTTTGATAGGGAGCACAAATGAGAGGATAGCAGTGGAAGCTGTGTGGAGGAAAAGTTCCCTCTCTCCCTATTTATTTTGTGCACTGACATTCATATACATCAAGAATTGCTAACTCAAATGTGGTAATTTTCATCGCCTGCTATGGATGCAGAATTTATGGATTAAATTAAGACTAATCTCCTTTTCAATCCCAAAAGCAGCTGTGCAACCCTGAGCAAAGAAATCTACCATTTTAGCCGGAGGTTTTGGCTTCTGAAGAGCTTTCTTGGCCTTTGCTGCAGCAGCTTGAGCATGATGGATCCGTTCTGCAAGGACAAATTAATGGTTAGAGCTCCTGAACACAAGCAGACTGATTTGAGGAAGAAGCTAAGTAAGAGGTGCAGATTCTTCTTCAGACAAAGAATTAATCACAGTCATGTAACAGTGCAAAGAAAAGCATCTAGTAAATAAGCCAAAAAGGCTGAAAATAAGACACATAAAAACATACATCTGCAGTTCTTGCACATGCGATGGTATTTTTCTAACAAATGCTTCAAAATGACACACTGCTCTCTAAGACTGGGTTTAGGTGCTGAAGGACTAACATAAGCAAACTGACTAGGAGAAAAAGCTAGACTGACAAATTAGTGTTCATTATCCATCTTTATATACATTTTTAATTGTTAAGTTATCACCAACCCAGACTTACCAAACTCTTCCTCGCTCCTGTCCCGGTGCAGGTAGATCCACAACTTCCGCCCAATATCGTATTTCACACAGGGATCTTTCTCATAATGCAGTCGGTCCAGAGCACCACTAACAACAGTGTTAACCTGAAGTTCAGAATTCACAGATTACAAAATATCCTTCGCCGGACTAGCCAAAACTGATGAATAGAAACATGATCCTATTTGGTATAAAACCTGAGTAAGCTGTGAGCAATCTACATCTGAGTGAGAACTGACTGAGGGCCGATACTGCATCACAGGATGGTGTTTGCCACCTTGGGTTAAAGAGAGCTTCCACCAAAGCTCTGAAAATTGACTGTTCCTCAATCTAAAATGTGAGCAGCTCTATGACAGTATTAACTCTGTGGCTTTTCTAGCTGGCTTTTCATCATCCAAAGCTGGTGCAGATTTGCAGCAGCTCGTCATAGTAGTACACAGCTCCCTTTTGCTCATCACAGCAGCATAAAAAATATTGGGCTTTTGCCACTGAACACTGCCTGGGTCCATGCAGTGTATTTTTATGAGACTCTGACGCCAGACATGACATCCAACTTACCTGAGCACTTGTGACATCTGGAGCTAGGAACTGGGAATCTTTGAGCAGCTCACAGATTTCAGCTCGAGTTCCCTCTCCATTAGGAAGGCGAGCAGCAGCATCACGAACTGAAACACAAAACCAGAGCTTAAACTTCCAGCTGTAACTGGACAGCGGTACTCAGGTATTCCTTCAGATAAATTCTGGGACTGCTCTATTACCCTTGCTCTCACAATGCCTACTTGCTCACTAAAATCTAGCCCCAAAAATCCCTCAAAAATATGAGAGATTATAAAGGATCATTTTAAAGTACATCAACTGTGCCAACTTTGTGCTAAAAGCGATGAACTTGGGGAACAGCATCCAACCCCAAAGAAGTTTCCGGAAGTCATTGTTTTAGGGGTCAGAGGAATGTTTTTCTTCTTTAAAAAAGTTTTTCTGGCCATGACCTTACCAAGGGATAAAATGGTGACATATGCTGGTCTGTCTGAGCGCAGGAGAGAATGTTCCCGGGCTTTGTTTAAGGAGGTTTCCTTGTCAAACACCCCCTTCACAGGACCAACAACCGACTCGAAGCCGTGCATCCGGAAGGTGAAAGCTTTGTGGGGCTGGCTGTAACGGTAACGCTCCTGGAGGTGGACACAAGAGCACTGACTTTACCAGGAAACATACAGTAAAGCCTTATTTCATATTACCAAGTAAGTTGTTATCATTCGCTAGAGAAAGCCTTTTTAAACTAAAGGCTCAAATACTGCTATATAAACTTATTTTGGATCAAGAAAATCACAAACTACGTTATGCAAAGTACAATGCTCCACCTAAGCAAGGTGCGCGGGTGCAATGCATTCACTGTCAAGCAGATGCACAGACTAGAGAGGTGCCAGAAATACAAGAGATACACCTTCTGTCCCCTTCCAGTTCCTCCTTCTATCTGACTAAAGAGAGATTTCCAAAATTTAACTTATAAATTCTGTCCTGCAGACAGCACATGGAGAGAAGGGAGAAGAATCCCCATCATGTGTTTTCCCTCTAATTCCCACTTGCATCTACTACAGATAAAAGATGACTAACTGGATGGGTGCACTTATTGACACTTATTTTTTGCTTGCACACATACATGCCCAAAAAATAAAGAGGTTAGTGGGGGATGGTGGGGGATGGCAAAGGAGACAGCGGGGTTAGCACAACCAACAGGCTATATCAATTTTGTTAATTTTATCCAATTTGTTTTTACAAAATTTTTTTTACCCACTGGAAATACTGATGGTTTTGAAACAAGGCTATGTCATTAGCAAGTTTTATGCAAGGCCAAGATACTGACTTCAAGGCAGAAGCAACATATAGATTCTTCACATCAACTACATTTGTGTAGAGTATAAAACTGCCATCCTATACAAATTCTCCTGATTTAGTGGCCAACTGTTTTAACAAGTGCCTTTAAAATGAAGATTCTCTTCTTACTTGCTCTTGAAACACCCGTTTCTCCTCTCCAGTGCTAGGCCGGACTACATAGTCAGTCCTTCTGAAACAAAGGGCACCATCAGTTCTGAGCACAAGAAGCCCACAACAGTCCCAAACGAAGAATCCCCTCGTCCTTCTGCAAATTCTTCTGAACAAATCCTGAAAGCATTTATGGTAACAAAAGCAAGACCTGCAGAGATCCTAAAGTATGCTGTGTGCACTACCTGAAGGCAAGCAAGGACTATAAATAATCTCATTAGCAGAACCTCAGCTAGATTGCAGCTTTGCTCTGATAATATATGTGAACTTGGATGAAATCAGTCAATTCAATGAAGTCCAGTTACTGCATTTATAAAATCAAACTATCAAATTTTCTCCTGCCCCATGATGTAAAATTGTTTTATTTTAAGATCCAGAGGCACAAGGCCCAAATCTCTCAGCTTCAGCAGCACTACAAAGGCTTTCAAGCAGTGTTAAACACTTACACTCTGGGCAGTGGCATGGCATCTGAGCTGTCTTCATTTTCCTATTGAGAAAGAAATGTCAATGTTGGGTAGAACACAGTCAGGTTTCATGCTCCTAGAAGGTGATTTTTGTCTCACTCACTTTGAAAAAAGTCTGGTCCTTGGTCTCCAACCAGAGATGAAACAGTGCTGCCAGTTCCTTCTCATGATCTTGGTAACTACCTATTAAGAAATCATGAAAATGTAAAAATTGAATTCTTTTGTTAGGAACCAGATGCGTGTAATTCCCAATCCTCTCCTGTTCCCTTCTCTCCTCAATGCATCACCAGTCACAGATGTGCAAACTGCAATATTTGAACACCTCCAGGCTTAGGAAATGCTAAATCCCAGTAACTCCCCTGTGCTGGTACAAAAGATGCTTCAACTCCTAGCACAGAAGGCAAGATGCTGTTTGGGACACAGTCACCTGTTCCCACTCTTCAAAGTAATCCCAGTTACTGAATTCATGAACAGAAACACTTGCCTACATAACCTCCACCAAAAACTGTGAAAGGGATCAGAGGAAAAGCTTTCTAACTCCAAATCTCTGACAGTTTAAGCCTGCAAATATGATCACTAGAATCACCATAGTTAAAAATGAAAAATTCTGTGTAGTAACTAAAGGAATGAACATAAACACAGAACATCTATAATTTGATCAGTATGAGCCTGAGCACACTGATCATTAAGTTGCTCTTTGGTTCCCACTTTTAAAAATGAGAATAGTATCAGTTTGCTCTACAGAAAAGCTTAGTTCTTTTGCAATTGTGATAATTACTAATTACTCTGAATCATCAGAAGGTATGTTCTACAGAAGGGAAAATATGAAGGTGTTCAGACATATTTGAAGGCTGACAAACATGTTTAAGTCAGCAACAGAAAGAAATACAGCCCAGTGCCTTTGTTCATTTATGCTCTTTCTGCTACTGATACGACGTCTTGTGAACACCTCAAATCCAAAACATGTATTAGCTCAGCTAAAAGAAAATAAAATGCCTAACCATGGAATTAACAGCTCTATTTGTGTTTCTCTCCAGGCTGCAGAAAGATGAAAAGTTAAGTCCTGTAGAAAACAACAAACCTTTACTATAGTACACATCATAGAAGAACACAAGGTACTCACCAAGCAATTTCCACTGCTGAGTTTTCTCCTTGAATTCAACAAAAGGTGAGAAGCTGGAAGGAGCATCTACAATGACAAATGCATACGTCAGGGACATTAGACCATGGTCCAACCTCAAAATCCTACTGTGGTTATGCAAACTATCAAGTTAAAGACTCACAGTGACAGACAGAGCATTTTAAATGATTATGTAAGCGCATCTCTAAATTTATCCTTGGCCTTGGGAAGGGGATAGGATCCCTTTATCACCTTGGGAAGGTGAGCATCTCAGAGTATAAGGGCAAGCACAAGGAAAGAACAGAACAGGATAATGAGCCTTCCAACAACAGGCTGTCAGCTGAGAGCCTGTTCCTGTTCCAGAGGTCTGCTGTTCAGACCAGTTATTTAGTGCACTGGGATGAGAAAATTGCCAGTTGAGAACTTCATCTTCAAGCTGAAGAGGAAAAAGAAATATGAAGCCCCAGGGACTGTTATTGTACAGTGAAAATACACGGGCTCATGGGAAGAGAACTTGAAATTTACAGTATTCATACAGCATTATGGACAATATGCTGCAAGGCCACCACAATCGACTCTGTCTCTGCCTTTAAAACTTCCCACTAAGCAAATTAGAACCACAGAATAATTCAGTTTGAAAGGAATGGCTGACACTCAGCTGGCCCAAGCCCAAGGTGGGCCAACCTCATGTTTCATGGATTGCTCAGGGCATCATCTAGTTTGAGTTTTATTATCTCCAAAAGAAAACTACAACTTCACACTGTGGGGGAAGAGACTAATTCCTTCCAGCTTCAAACACCCTGCCTGAAGCCATGATCAGAACATGAGAAACTGTCTGTCTAGAGGCAATTTCACAATCATGCTGGGTCTTATCTACTATCCACATGCAAAACAAGTCAACCACAACCAAGACATGTCAGCCAAACAGCCTATCACAGAAACTGCCAGCAATACAAGGATTTATTGTGGTGATGAATGAAAAGTTGATTCGAGCTACAATGCAAACCAGCACTGACTAGAACAGAGGAACAAGCACAATTAGTATTTTTAACATCTCTTCTTACCTCTGCTATCGCCTGCCAAATACTGCAAGGCAGGTAAAACCAATTCAGACCAATTAGGGGCAAAGGAGAACCAGTTATTTAGTGCACTGGCATGAGAAGATTGCCAATCGAGAACTTTATCTTCAAGCTGAAAAGGAAAGATAATTATTTTATTAATGATCTCACAAGTTTAACCTATGACTGTCTTCACAGAAAACAAACCAGCTGAACATATGCAGGGGACAAAAAGGGTTTTATGTATGTGAAATAATCACCTGACTTTTTCAAGTAACCACAGCACCAAAGAAGGGGAAAACACTTCCCCATCTCTGCCCTTAATATAGAAAATACGTCTAACCGTGATCTATAGAATGGGTATGGAAAGACTCACAGATTCAACTGACTAAACTCATGAAACATGTTAAAACCAGAATGTGGGAGCACTCCCACAGGATTTAATTTCTTTAATATGTAATCTAAATATTATTATAATTTACAGCTAAGTAAGTCTGGAGAAAAGTCACTATTACAAAGCTGTAAGCTCCTCTATTCTTTGACTTTGCTTCCTGCAAAGATTCCTAGTAAGTGGGTGGTTCCTTACCACAGAGAGAATAGCAGGTCCTTCCAGAAACAGTATCTCCAAAAGAAGGAAAAAGAAGCTGGATGATATTTCATTTATTTCAAGGCATGGTTTCATATCTTCAAGAGGTCTTCAAAAGAAAGAGAACGCAGAGTAAATCCTCTGAGTAAACATTCACCTCCATATACAAAGATGAACACCACATATTTCACACATCCCAAACTGCATGAAAACACAGCCTGCAACAGTCCCACAAAAACATGAGCTGAAACATGTTGCTTTTTCCATCCATGCTAGGTGTTCAGGGCCCTCTGGAACACTTACTCCTCTTTGACAGATGACAGAGGGAGGGGGGAAAAATCCTGAGACATTGATGGGAGTCCATCTGCATTGCCCAGAGAGTCAGCCAAATCTTCCACTTCAGATTTAATAATCTTTGGCTTCTTTTTTTTCTTCTCTTCCTTGTCCTTCACCTTTTTCTTGAGGGTTGCGAGGTCAAACAAGGCTTCAGATATGATAAAAGTTAAAAAGAATAGTTAGACAGCTTCTTACTATACCTTAATGAGAGACATAAACTATTTAAGTATGTATCTAGAAATGTATGTTGTGTGCACTCATACACACCCCAACCATTCCACCTTTCCAGCTGCCATCTTAAATCTTCACTTTTCCCCTCAACAGAAAACCTCTAGTTTTTAAACCAACATACACGAAATAAAAAAAGCAAAGGATCCACTGACTTGCTAAGGAACCTTTCCTGCCAGCATTCACTCGAGTCACGATGTCCTCAAGGGTCAGGTCTGTTGTGACTAGATCAGGGTGATCCTACATAGGAAAATGGTAGAGTAATTAAATTGAGAAAGGACAAAGTCTTAAGACACCAAAAAGGTGAAGAAGTACCCAAGTACTAAAATGCACCAAACTCCACCAGGACCAGCTTATTCAATTATTTACCGCAGTAAAAGTTGGGAAGTCTTCTAACCCTGAAATCCAAAATTTTGTCCCTCCGAAACACATAACTAAAATTACAAAATCCTTCTATCGAGAGAAACATGGCCAGGAACTGCATCTATACACTGACAATTGAACCCAGGTTACAATGAAGAGCTAATGGGTGGGTGCACACAAAAAATGGCAATCATTTTGTTACCCATAAGTACCCTGATTTTTATGGCAAAGAGATAAAAACAACAAAGTTAAAATGTGATCCCACCCCCCAAAGACTGGTTGACATCTTACAGGCTGACGTTTTCGTTTCTCATGGTGCTTCTTCAACATCATCTTTAAATCACTTTCCCCAAGTTCTATCTTGTCTGCAATGAAAATAATTATTTGCAGAGTTTTCCACTATTGTTACCTTCCACACTTCTTAGAATGCCATTTTCTATCCATTTACACTTCCAGCAATCTCCAAATTTCAGTAACTAATATCTCCATATATGAATTTCCTTCATTCACTCATTTCAGTGCTTCATTCAGTCATCAGACTTCACTGCTGATGCAAGCATGGAAAAGAAGCCAGAACCAGCTTGAAGAGTTTGCAGAATTGATTACAGTCACTATAGGAGGGATTCTCAAGTATTTTGAACTGGACTATGCTAATGCTTCAACCACTAAAGGCAAAATATAACAGAGGAATCAGTAATATTACACAAACTATGACTCTTGTGTTCAAATACTGGCCTTGCAAGAAGAAAAAGATTAAACTGGGAAAAGAGCCAACTATTCTGGAGAGACTGCAAAAATGAAGCATCACATGATTTCCCATCAAACAACAGATTTAAAAGGTGATTTCTTGCAAGGTCTCAAGGTAACTCTCCCTCCTCTATCCATACTGACCCTCTGTTTGGTTCTCACCTGCAGTTTTCATGTCCAAGGTTGACAACGTGGGGATCACTCTCAGGGGAACTGGTGGACTTGAACAACGTGCTGGAGAACTTGGAGGCCAAGAGATTAGATCTAAAACAGAGGTATACATTTACTTCTGCAAAACCCATCACTAATCTGTTTAACTATTACCATGTCTTCATTAGATCTCAGCCAGTGGAAGTAGAGCCCAGAATCAAAAATGTGTCTTTTTCCATTCACACCTGGAGTCTTCAGTTCAGCCCAGGGCATTACCTTCTTCATCAGAAGACAAGGCAGTGTCTCCACACTCCTCTTTCACTTCTCTCAGGATCTTCAAGTAGCGCCGATGTGTCCGTCTGTCTCGTTCTTCTGAGTCGTATGTTGGTGGGAAGTGCTTTCTCCTTCGGGTCATGTCAGGGCCTCCTTTCCTGGCTAATTCCAGCAAGTGCTGAAAGGAGAGATTCATGTGACATTAGCTATGTCAGCTACAGTGCTGTAAGCCAGGACAGGTAAGCCCAGCTCAGATAACTTCCAGCAAGGTTACCATGCGGTGCCATCAGCACCTCAGATCTGTACAAGGGGAACCTAAGGAAGGATCAGTATCTGCCACACCCAGGATTTTAAACCTAGCATTTTAGACCATCATCTAAAGGGAAGAAAAAAAACAGGTGAAATTTCTGCAGCTTCTTCTGCACACATAACACTATCTGTCATTTTATGTGAACTGCTGAGAAGAACTTAAATCATTGGTGTGAGGTGTAGTTTCCACATAAATATGTAACACTGTGTCCTTTGAAAAAACCATTTCACCTCTCATGGCTACAGAGGAAATAACTTCCTATGTATTCCATATTGTTGCCCAATTAAGTTGTGGATGCCTCATCCCTGAAAGCGTTCAAGGCCAGGAGCAACCTGGTCTAGTGAAAGGTGTCCTTGCCCATGGCAGGGGATTGGAATGAGATGAGCTTTAAGGTTTCTTCCAACCCAAGTCATTCTGGGATTCTCTATTTCCCACAACATTGTAGGGCATTTTACGCCCTACAGAAGACAGACTTGCTTCTCCATCCCCACATACCAAATGTTTCAATGTCTAAGTGTAATGAAGGATAAATGAGCAACAAAAACATTTCAGTTGGCGAAAATTTGCTCACAGAAGTATCCATAGAGGAGGACTTTACCAGAGATTTGCAGGAATGAGAATCAGAGGTTTGGATCCACATATTTTGTAACTGCATTTAGCAACTGTAGTTGCTTCAGAAACGGTAAATAAACAAAGGCAGAATGACTTGTTAAGAAAGTAATAAGTTGTAAAGGTGCAAATGCAGGAAGTGGGAACAAGGTGGACATGAAAAGAAGACAGGTCACACAAGTGAGAGCTATGAGAGTTACACAACCTGAAATCTGCAAATATAGCAATGGATCTGGAGTTCTCTCGGGCCCACTGGAAAATCCAGAAGTATTACTCATTTAGTTCATTAGGAAAGGCCTCAGAGAGCTGTGACTGCACCACGATGCTTTTAATAAAGACAAGTTATTCATCCCAGAGCGTGCTCACATTGCGGGAAGCGAGGATCTGCTTGAGCAGCCTGTAGAAGTACTGCTGCTGGGCACTCAGGTAGCGCTTGTACTGCGACTTGTAACAGAGCTGTCGGTACTTCACCACCTCGGGATTGAAGTGTCCATCTGTAACAAAGACAACACACACACCTGGGTTTTCAACTGCTAGCTGAGAACTTGCCCCCAACCCGCAGGGAAGCTCACGAGGCTGACTGACCCCGGAAAAGTTTCTGGGCAATGTGCAGTGGGTTCCCAAACCGAAAGTTTTCCCCACTGAACAGCGCTGAGATGAGCTTGTTCTGATGCTCTCTGTTGTTCTCAGGGAAGTGAGGCAGGAATTTTTTTAGGTGCTCTTGCTGCTCATCTGTCAGGACCTCCTGCCACGTTGACAAGCTGACAACCTCAAAGAAGATTTCAGGCTGAAGAAAGCAAGAAACAACAATAAAGAAAACGCAGCCACGTCCTTGACCGTTTTCTAGCCCTTGATGCTTTTTAAGTAACACCAGTCATGAGACAGTGTTTTATAAAACACAGGAAACAACAGAGCATAAAATGGAAAGGTCAAGAAATTGATACTACTAACAAGAAAACAAATTCAAAGCTTGTAACAATCTTCTTAAAGGCAATTTTAAAATAATAAGAACATAACAGAATTGATTTAAAAGATATTTGTTCTGAGATTAATCAAACACTTGACACTTTTCCCAAGGCAATCAAAACCACCTCCCCATTCCAGTTTACTCCATAAGCCCCAAAAAGGGAGTTAAACACGTTGTTTATGTAGATGTTATGATAAGGTGAAGTGTCTCAGCACTACTCACATCCTCCAGGAGGTCCTCGGGCAGACTGACCCGGGTGGTGCCCAGCATGCAGTCCTCCATGATCCGTGTGCAATTGCCCTCCAGCTCCAGGGGGTCTGTGAGCATGTGATCCAGGGAATCCATCCTTCAGCCCTCCTGCTCCTAGACAACGACAGCAAAACCCTCAACAAACAAAAATCCCAAACCCAGATACATCAGATAAATCCATCCTGATGTGAGGAGTGACAGAGGACCCACCTTTGATGGGTGGCTGTCTAAATGGAAGCTATGGAGGTGGCCTGCAATATCTGTGTGTATATAAATACACACACACACAGATATGTGTGTGTATGTGCGTGTGCGTATGTATACACACATACATACGTATATATATCAAATCCATATATACACACACACACATATATATAAAACACACATATAGAAGCATTTACTCTTCAATTACAACACGGGTCGTGCCAATGGAGCAGTGCTTTGCCAGACAGGTAGATTGGGAAGTACACCTGACCCATCACACTTTCCTTCCCACCTGCAGGAACTGTTTTCAACACTGCTAAACACACCAGGACACACTACATTTAAATCCTGAAGGCGGTCTTAAGGTGCAGAACCGAAGGTCAGGTCTAAGGTGGGGTTTGCCTCAGGTTGAAGGCGTGACAGGGCCAGGAGCCCCGTCCCCTCCGGAGCGACCCAGCCGGACCGCTTTTAGCTGCAAAGAAACGCATAAAACACGCGAAATAAAGAAAAGGGCAATAAACCCCGCAATAAACCGGGTGGGACTGCGAAGAAAACAGAAAAACAGGTTTATTTCATACCCCTCACGCGGCCCGGCCGAAGGCGGAAGGCGACGGCGCTGCCGCGCCTGCGCGAAATCCCCGCCCCGCCCACCTGCGCCTGCGCGCGGCCCCGAGCCGGGAGCCGCGGTAGCGCGGTGGCCTGCGAGGGGGTTTGGAAATTCCCCTAAAAATACGGGAGTTGTGGAATGCTGGGGCACCCACCAGTCGCAGATTTATACGGCTTGACTGCAGTCCTGTGCAGTGGATTAGTCATTGAGATGCTGTGCTAATAAGTGTTGAAAGGCTGAATATTTTTAATTTTAATGTAAATTTTCATACAGCAAACGGAGGTTGTTCCTGTCTCTCCACGCCTTTATCCACTGCCAGCCCCCCCCAAGAGCGCATATTAACAGTTTCCAGAATAACACTAACTTAATAAAATCTTGACGGGTTAAGGTTCAGAATTGCAGGTGACAGTCAAGCACTGTACAGACAAGCTCTAATCCGTGACACAACCTGGCACACAATAAATCACTGAGTGCAGGTCTTGCCCAGTGAGTGAGAGACAGATTCAGTGCAGAAGTTATGATGGACTCTTCCCTAACTTCTCCCTGTTTTTAACTTGTTCTTATACTTTCTTAACATTTAAGTGGAGCTTGAGTGACTTGAGTCACACAGCTTAGTGAGTGATGTTCATACCTTGGGAGTGGATATGTCAGGATAGTGCCTGGAATAACCCTGGGATGGGGACACGAGTCAGTCCTAGAGGGATTTTGTCATGGTTTGCTAATTCAACAGACATCATCCTTAACTCCCCTCCCTCAGTTTTCAGATGCTGTGCAGCTGATCAGCTAGAAAGAACTACCTTTTAAATTTAAGAATAGTTTTTAAAACTCCTTACTTTGCAAGGGTTTCAACAGAGACACAGGGGTTCCACTCCACTCCACTTCACTCTCCACTTACCCTCCCTTGGACTGTGTTGTGGGAGGTTGAAAATTCTGAGATCCATCCAGAGAGTAGCAAATGTATTTTTTCCTGTAACTTCTATACTGTTATCATCCCATCTATCCACACCCCACTTCACTCACCCTCCACTGAACTCCTTAGCCCAATGAACAGATTGGTCATCGCAAGTGATAAAATAAAAAAAAAAGAGAAACAGATTTATTATTTTCAGGTTGGTTTTGTTTTTTTTTTTTTTACACCTGTCAGGTTGCACAAGACTCTGAACACAACAACAGTCACCAAATGTACAATAAACATACACAGTTAAATAATAGATGGGGCCTGAGCAGTCCAAGAGGTGCAAGATCAGGGTGCGCAGGCTGGGGTTATTTTCTTTTTCCTCCAGGAAAATGCAGAATCTGACCCAGAACGCCTCCAAGGGACAGCATCTCCAAACAAAACACAGACCTTCCAGGCAACTGAGAGGACTCTGGATTTACACTTCTGTGAGTTACAACTTAGAGAGATCTTTGGGTTGCTCTGGTTTAAAAACAATAATAATACATCCTATACCTTCTGCGCTGCAGAAATGGAGAAAAAAATCCATGCAACCTTTGCCATCTGTGCAATCACTTATTTTGGAAGGAAAATCTGTGGTACTTCCATTTCCAGGCATGCTTCTTTCACAGGCAATTAATTCAACTTGTGACACTAGGAATTGCTTCACCTGGAGTCAGGCCAATAGCCCGAGGGTGCTGCTGCTGGGCAGAGAAACTTTGATGAGGAAGATTTGAGTTCAAAAACGCTGTTTTAAAATGGTTTTCGGATTTAAATAGTTTTCAGTTTTAAATAACTAGTACAACTGTCCTCGTTCATGGACCGTTCCAACAAAGGTGAACAGAACAAAGTAGTTTTTAAACCTCACATCTGCAACATCAATAATGGGAACATATTTGACGTTCATCTATTGTCAAACTTTTAAGACTCTTAAAATTGCTCCTGCAATCCTCCAGTATTCCAGTATTCCCAGTCTCCCATTTCCAAGTCTGCTATTTTCCTACTACTTGTAGCATTTCTGGCTTGCTATTAATTTAGCAGCAGCCTGAAAAAAGCCAAGACAAAATTCTCCCTACTCTCTTCCCCCACAAACAACATTGCAAGGCCCAACATTGTAATTCCAAAGCCCTCAGCAATATGAATTCAAGTTACTGAATTGTGGTTGTTTCTCCACAATGCCACAGTGGCTGGGCTGCCAAATCCACAGAATTTAAGGTCACTCATCATTGCACTTGACCAAATGGGAGCTCTGGTCCACGTTAATTCTACCCGGCTCATTAGTGCCCCAGTATGGTGGTACAGCAAGAAGGGAAAGCCCAGGAACAAAGTAATCCATATTTTGGCAAGCCACTTCAGAGTTACCTCAGAACACTTCTCAGCTGGCCAGTATTGGCCAACTGATTTATCTCAATATTATTTCCATGCCACATTAACAGTTACGTTAATTATCAAAGCCATGCATGCTACAGGGCTTTGCCCACAAGGAATCAGATTTGCTCTTGTGCAGCCTGAGTGTGGAGTTCCCTCATGTCAAAGAGCTTTAACTCCATAAAATCTGATACCACAACGTGTAGTGCTTACTGACATGGGTAATCCAAATCTGCATTCATGGGAATATCTATGGAAGAGTCCCACATTCACACTCAGTGCAGTACAAGAGAAAACAAATCAAAAAAACCTCTCAAGTTCTTCTGTATCACAGACCTCTAAGACACAGCACCCTTCTTTGCGTTTGTTTTATAAATAAATGTATCCCAATATGCACAGATGTTCTGGGACGAGTTTTCCAGCAATGAATGGAAATTCAGACATACATGGTATATCCCATCAGGAGTCAATGGAGTTCCAGTCATGTTTTTGCAACCACCAGAATGCCTTAAACAACCTGTGAAGGAGAACTATGTAAGGAAAAACATATTAACATGGCCTTAAAAGATAAACCTTCTCTTTCCCTTTCTCCTGGTCCCTAAATGCAACATGAATTCTGTACATAGACCAGGTCCATCACATCTGGCAACCCTCATGGATGGCTTTCCATGTCCCATAAATAGTGGTCCACTAGCATGTTTCTTGTGTGCTTCCTGAGTCCAGGGCTGGTTGTTTTCTGGAACTGTCCAAAAGAATTACAGTGCATTGTTAACAAGGTTATTTGGGAAAAAAAAAAAAAAAAAAAAATCAAAGAAATCAATTCTCCATCCAGTCTTGAAGAGGAGAAATATGTTTACTTTGAGGTGGCCACAGAGATAACGACCCTGTCCCTTCAGAGGAGTGTTCTGTATCCTCGTTTGCTCCTGGCACAACTATCTTAGATCACAGCAGAAGCTGCTGTGCAAGTTTAGCTGAGCCTTTTTTTTTTATTGTTTACAGGCAAAAAAGCAATTTTCCCTGCAAACACTGGAGGGAAAAGAAGTAACAGTGGCTCTGTACTACCCTTAGGTGCTCCTAGGACCTCAATCAGCTTGTTCCAAACAACATGGATTTAAGACTGTGCTTTTCCTGTTTTCTGAAACTCCTGGGTGAAACAGGGCAGGGCAGACAGCATGTAAACAGTTCTGGAGGGCTGGAAAAATAATAATTTAATGGACTGCTTCGGCACATCTTCACAGCTTCATTGTTCAATCCATCCCCACAAAGGGACACCACGAACCACTGCCTGGCTGCTGATGCTCCTTTCTGCAGGCACTCTGCTCATAGGGCACAGGGACACTCCCCTGTGCCTTGGCTGCTAGAAGCCACAGGAAGCAGTTCTGCCATATTCTAACAACTTACGTGATGTTCTCCTGTTTAATGGCTCCTGTTAAAAATATACATACGACAATCTGCCAGGAAGCCTTCAGTTAGGCAGGCTGTTTCCCATACAGCTGAGATAATATTGTTTGCTGGACACACTTCCAAAGGAAAAATAAGGGTCAGCAGACATGCCAAAAATAAAGTCCAGGGCCAGCAGAGGTTTCACTTCTCTTGTCCTTTTTCTTAAAAGCTGCATAAAAAGCATCCCAGAAGGATTTTGAGGGTATTTCATGGTCTCTATGAATTAAACCCTCTTAAAGCATTAACAAGAGCTCCAAGATTTTAGTGGAAGGTAAGTGAGCATATACATTAAAACATATAGAGCCCCAGGGTACCCCCACATCTGGGCTGTCAGGGAGGTGACAAGGACAAGCAAATGGCACCACGAGGCTCTTTCACTCATGCTCTGCTGAGAAAGTCCTGGGTTTGGAGATGTGCACTTCGCTCCCACCACTCCCGTTGGTGGTGGTGGTGATGATGTACTGGGTGGCTTGCTGCTGGTTGCTTGTCTGGGATTCCAAGGGATCCGTGTGGGCTGTGGGCTGGGAAACGCCCACCTGAACCTCACTGGAGAGTGCAGAGTTTTGTTTACCATCCAGATCAGGCTGACCTTCAGATATCACATAGTGAGTCTGCATGGGGAATATAGAAAATAATTAATAAACACTGTATCTTTTGTAACTTCTCTGTTCTAATAGTCTGCTGCCAGACATTTTGGTCTGAAGAAGGAATTTTTAAATAAACTCTATTTCATTTAAATGTATTTGAGAGCAACATAATGCCTGCCTTTTGATTCAAAGGACATTGGACTTACTTGGCTTTTGGTTCATTTACAAATGGTTAAACTCATTACACAATTAGACCATCAGAATAAAATAGCAATTGTCAATTGCACTATTCTGAAAGGTTTTTTCCTGTATTCCACGTGTTCTAGCAGAAGTTGCACTCCCAGTGACCAAGATCAACACAAGCCAATGACCTGTCTCCTTATGCTGGATTGCTTACAAGGAATAGCAGGAACTCTTCTTATTTTCTAATCTTACAGATAACAGAAAGCTACTGTTTCCAGAAGCTCTTCTGAAATTTGGTTTAATAGGTACAGCTTAATCATAAATATTTTTAAGACTAAGCAGTACAACTAAGTAATTTTGTTCTGCAAATGTGATTAAGTGAAGATTTTAAACTGAAAGGAGCCATACATACAAGAGCCAGACAGCATGAGCCTGGTAAATGGTTACAATGCAGACTGAACTGTGCAGTCTGCACCTCTTTAGCTGTGCCCCAGTCATGATTTTTGCATTCTTTAAACCTTCAAGCTGAAAAGCTTTATGCCTGATAATAATCTGGATGAAAAAAAGTTCATGATGATTTTCCTTACCTGAGTAACTGCTTTCACTTGCCCTGTGTTGACAGTGGTGACTGGGGTACCCACAGCAGTCTCTGTGATCACATACTGCCCTTGGGGGATGGTCATCATCTGAATCTCTGATGCTAAAAAGTTGCAAATTGGATAATCAAGACCTTCAGTCAAACTCAAAGACAACCTTAAAAGATCATGTCTTATGTCAGAAAGATTTAAAAGTCTGAAACAGTGGGTTTTGAATAGAATTCAGGTGATATAAGGCCTTGTAGAACCCTACAGGCCCCAGCAGAATTATGCCAGTTAACACCAGATAGAGATTTGGCAATTCATGCAGAGAAAACATATCCTGTTCTCACTCAAATCATCACAGAATTACCATCCAGAACTGCATGGGCATGAGAAATCATCTTCATGTCACGCTCCTTTTCCACACAATTTTTTCAAGCATGCATCCAAATTTGAACAAGTAGCTATCCAACACATGAATTCTTGCTGTATGAAGTTCCTTGGAATAAAGGAGCCCAGTGTGCCTGCCCAAACTATGTACTGGATCGGTATGGATGATAGTGGAAGAGCTGGTACAACCATCTACATTTGTCTGAAGTTTTATCTTCTTGGTATCTATGAATATTAACCACAAAGCTGAATGAACTCTGAAAACACTGTCCCATTTGGTAGCTGGAGATATGGGGCACTTGTTAGTCAGACACACTTGCCAGACAAGTAGTTAGAGCTACTGCTGACACTTACAGTAGCTCCGAAATGAGTTCCAGTTGCTGGGGAGATACGTGTGCTGGACTGAGGAGCCCTGCTGCTGCTGGAGGGCTTGGTTTGGTGTTGATGTAGTTGTCTGCATCTGCGAGGGGCTGAGCTCCTGCTGAGGTTGTTGCGAGGAGGGACTCAAAGGCTGACCCCCAGCCTACAGGAAAAAAAAAAGTGCAACTGTTCTTGGTGTAGTAAGGATTGCACAGCTCTATGCTGTCACATACAGCCTTCTCATTAAGGGAAAACATAGGATGGGTTCCAGAGCATATTGAGCACAAGAACTGAACTCTCTCCCCCCTCCAGCTTGCTTCACTCTATGGTAAATAAGCTCAGACCAGGAAACTGAAATAGTGAGATTGTTGCTTGCCAAAGTGAGTCTATGGCAGAGACCTGAGATTAGAGGCTAAATCTACCCAAGAGCATGAATAGCTGCACTTCAAATATTTGAGGAATGCCAGCTTCCATTTACATCTTCCAACTGACAAACTTCATTTAACAGCAAATAAGTCTGTTTCCAATCATTTATCTCTCCTTTGTACATACTCTTGAGGGGAAAAAACACCCCACACCAAAAAACCCACACAACAAATACCCAAACAAACCCACAACAAAACACCCCCCTACACCTTGAGACATCTGGGCACTGCTTGATGATCTCACTGTGAGAGTAATTTCATGTGCGGTCCTTTAAATGACAAAGAAAACACTATCCCCTGCATCAGCACATGCAATATGAGCAGGCTGGTAGGGAAAAAATTTTCTGAAGAGGGAAATACCTGTGATGATGACTGAGTTGCTGGTGATGGCTCTGTGACCTGGATGTGCTGCACCTGGATGGCATGTTGGGTGTATGTCTGGGGGTCATGGAGCTGCCCAACATCCACTGTGGAGTGCTGGGACTGGTGAGGTGAGGTAGCCTGGGGAAAAAATTAAGCAGAGGTCTTTACCTCAAATTCTTTACAAAAGCAGCCATGTAAACCTCTTCTGGGACACAAGGTCTGGAATAATGAAGCAGGAGCCTTAGTGGAGCACACCTGTTGAACCTTGTTGAGTTTCTTTGCACCCTGGGAGATAAGGTACTTCTAATAGATGTAATGGCACAGAGGTGGTTTTATCTCAGTGATACCAATGGAAAGGACTTTACTAACATCATTCAAGCTGTTTGTGGCAGTGGCTGGACTAAACCAAAGGGTTCAAAAGCCAGGATTAGTGTTAACCCCTTCTCTGTAAGCATCTTTCTGTACAACGTATACATACTCGAGAACTGCATATCCAATTCTGTAGTTTGACACAGCTCTGTATCAAGACAAGTGCTCAGAGGTTTTTAAAGGTTTTTCTGAACAACACTTGCTAATGATACCGATTGCAGTAATTGAATTGCAAGTCTTGGATATTTATAAAATTAAGATCTTGCTAATATGACCTGCAGGAATCAGTGTTCATGCTCTTGTATTGTTACAACAGCCACAGTCACTATCAACTGGGGCCATTGTTTAGGCCTTTATCAACCAAATTCATAATCTGATTTGATAACATGGAATTTCAGATTAAAATATAAACACACAGTAGCTTTAGCTTCCTCCAGTGGGTAACAGATTTCTTACAGGTGCCTGAGATATCTTCCTCAGACCAGTTACTCTAGTTACACTCTGGTTTCATTTTTAGTAGACTGTTGAGCATCATGAGAATGAATACGCTAATAGATGCTATGCAGGGAACAAGTGACCACTCTCTATACTCCCAGTTTTTGGCTCTGACTCACTGTGGACAAGGAAGTACAAATCAGTCTTGAGCTGCAGAAAATGGGTCACCCACTGACCCACCTTTCCAGTAGCTAGAAAACATTCCTAGAGCAGACTTGAGCAAAGCTGCCCAGATGGGCAGAACTAAGTCTGGACTGTGTCGATGTGTCTCCAGCAAGCTTACCAAGGCTGGAAGGACTATTTACACCCAGTACAAGTGCTTATGAAGGAACCCTATACCTTATCAGTTGATTTATCTGTAAAAAGTAGCTGCAGCACTTTTTGTAACTACTCCTTACCACAATTCTGTGTGCTAGAGCCCCAAGAACACACAGACTTGGGAGGGAAGAGATCAAAAGCACAGCAAGATCCTCACCAGGTTACTCACCTGGGCCACTTGAACAACCTGCAGCTGTATGTGCTGAGGCTGCTGCAAGCCAGTTGTGGATTGAGACACAGGGATGTACTGGATGCGCTGGTAATCTCCCTGGGGAGTCCGGTAATCTGTAGTGAGGGTCTGGGAGATCTCTGTCATTGCTTGGGTCAGTAAATCTGTTGTCTGAGCAGGGAGAGAGAGAGAGATACAGATCATCATCATACTGATGTACTTCTTCAGGGCTGTAGTTTTTTTATCTACACTTACAGTGGATCTGGCCATTTTTTCACAAGAGCTTATTGTGTCCAGAGGTTGGGGTCATAAGTAGTCACCAGGGATCAACTAGAATTGCTGTCTTCTGTCTAAATCCTAGTCAGGACCAGTAATGGCAAACTTAACGTATCATCATAAAAATAATTATTTTCATCTTGTGACATACCAGTATTCTGTTAAACAATGGAAGTCCTGTATTTGTGAAGAGCTGACTTGGTTTCCAAGCCAGAAAGTATTTTGTGGATATAGTCCACCTTTCTTCCTCCCTTGTCAGAATCACAACTGTATTTCTAATGTGTAAAGACATTTAGTACATAACTTAATCAGGTTTACGAAGCCAACAGCATCCTGATTAAACCTCTCCATTTTCAAGCAAAGCAGTCTTTTATCTAGTTAGTCTTTAGACAGGAAGTTTTAAACTGTGATCAATAGGACTTTTAAAAGTACATATTATCCCACAACATTGAAGGACACATTTTCTAGTCTCAGCTTTCACTTCAGTGGCAGCTGACGTATTAACAGTAGAGAGTTCAGCCACTGGAGATTCATCTTGCTCAGTGCTGTGCTGTCCAAAGGATTACAAGAATATCTGACTCCCTGAACAGTTTGATCCAGTCCCCAGTCACTGTTAAACTTGTCCTCTTGATGCCAGGAACTGCATCTCTCACTTCAGGAGAAAATTCCCAGTGAAAATCCATGAGATGTGTATCCCTGAGTTCATTATGTGGAGTCAGTAAGTCTGAATAAAAGAAGAAAATGGATTTGGGGATAAAAGACAAATCCTTAAAGCTCCAGAAAGAAATGAACAGCTCCTGACAGTGCAAAACTGGACCACACAGGCTTAAAACAAGAAGTGATCTCAAATAATGTCCTACTACAGGTTTTAAAGTGATGTCTGCCAAGTAAACCAGGGTTACTTAATACCAGAAGGCTCCTGTTCTGTGTGTTTCCCTGCACTGCCCTTGTGTGCCTCCAGTCCTTACCACAACAGTTTCTCCGGTTGTACTGTCAGTGGTGAGAACAGCTGGTGTGGAGCTGATGACGGCCGTCGCCAGCGGTGCATGGATCGTGTTCGGGAGCTGAGCAAACTCTGGGTGCTTCTTGCGGATGTGCTGCACCATCTTCGTCTGCAGAGGGGAGCGAAGGAGCGTTGGAAGGATGGTCAGTAACTCTGCTCAGGGCCACATGAAATCCAACAGCCTGGCCAAGCACAGCTTTTAGGTTTCCCTCAGTAAAACAGCATGAAGATTCAAACTATGAGATCCTCTGGTCAACAAAGTTGAAAACAAGGATCACAAACCTGCTGCTGATTAGAGCTGACACTGAAGTATTGTCCTCAACAGCTTTTTACCCCAGTATTGCCAAATGTTTTACGACTTTTTCCAAAGGTCATCTTTTCTGTGTTTTGTTTCCCTGCTCATCTTTCCTGTAGCTATCAGAGAGCAGTTTCCAAGCCCTTCCATTCATGATCATGCTCTGGTAACTTTTCAGCACAAACCCTCTATTCATGGAATCTTTTGGCCCTAAAACAACCCGACTGTGCCTGCACTGTCAGCACACAGCACAAAACCAGCACTCTGCTGAGAAGAAGAGAGCTCTGCTTGTGGACAGACAGGTGACAGAGATCATGGTGAAAGAGCATCCCCAGGGAGAGGCTGTCTGAGGCCGGAGCCCCCCATACCTTACTGCTGTACTGCTTGGAACAATGAGGGCAGCACACTGGAGGGGTGGCGATGGTGCCTGTCAGCTGTGTGTGGGTGCTTAGCATAGGATCTGGCTCTCCTGGGCCTGCAGGACGCAGTTTCCGGATGCTTGGAGGTAGCTCAGCACCAGGATGGTTTTTCAGGATGTGTGCTTTGCGTTTGCTGGCACTCTTGTACACCTGCAGGGCAAAGATTTGGAATTAAAATGGTACAATCCTGGTGTCTGCACCTCAGAAACAGCTACCAGTTATCTTGATTTGGAAGGCCTGCATGCTGCTTTAGAGAATACATTTAGTTAAATCCCCAAACAATTACAACAAAAGGCATGAACATACTCCTTCCAGTGCTTCATCAACCTGTAAAAGCAACTGACTCCTTGTGTAGCAGAGAAGCCTTTTGAGAACATATTGTATGCCACAACCAAACACCAAAGCAGGACAAGGAGGTAAGAGGAAAATTCTTCTGGCCATATTTGAAGATCAAATGCCCAATGTTAATTTGTTATGACAGTTGATGTCTCTACTTGACACAAAGCATCAAACTGCTTTAGTTTAGTGATCAACATACCTTTTAGTTCTTTTTTGGCTCATCAACAAACAAATACTATCTAATAATTAAAACTATTTTTTCTCCCCTCAAACAAAAGGAAAGAGGCATCACAGAAAGACATACTGAGGATAAGGACAGTCAAAATACACTCCCCTGGTAAATAAGGGCCCCCAGGCATATAAGGCAAAGAAGAATAAGAGCAAGAACCCAAAGGCACTGCAGAAGCAACTTCAGGCTCCACTGACCACTGGGACATGACCGAGTAAGCAGCTTACAATAAAAGGTGTTAAAGACTAACTTTTAGAAGTGATACAGAAACCAAAAGTACTTACTGGCCAGGAATTATACAGACAGCATACTTAGTCCTGTGCTAATACAAGACTAAGGGCCAGTGACTGTCTCCTGGGTAAGAGTATTCAAGTTTTCTAATGCTAAACACAGCAGAAAGAGGAAAACTACAGCTTTCAATTAACATTCCACTGCCTTGGCCTAAGTGCATTTTGTCTTTTTTTTTTTTTTTGACAGTACTGCAGGAATGTTGCTGGCAAGCACCTCAGAAAAGCTACAAACCCCGCCAGAGATTTCTGTGCAGAGACAAATTGGTTGCATCCAGGACTGGGACTGAGCTATCCTCCGAGGGGTGACTTCCCACACACCTTATCGCAGTATTGACAGAAGTAATCTCTGTTGGGTTTTATGATGGGCAACGTGAGCTCTGGCACCTCTTCTATTTTCATGTCTGGATGTCTCTTTGATAAATGATTCACCTTAGGAGAAACAGAGGACAAGAACATATTACAGCTGGAAGCCAAATGATTGGTGCTTCTTCCAGACATGGGTAACAGCCAAACCAAAACTGAACGATGCAAGCCAGCAGCACTGGAAGCATTTGCTGCTGCAAGGGTTATTGTGCACTCATATTTAACTGCTGAAGGTAAATGTGGTCTTGCTAGGTCTCATTCACAGTTTCTCTAACCAAAATTAGATAGGAAGGGGTGAAATAGTTTGCCAGAACTGTCTTGTAGCTGATATCTGAGAGTGAGGTAGTGTGAAGGGCCTCTGCCCAGATCAGAACCCCTATGAAACCTTTGCAAACAATCTCTTGCTGCAGAACAGCCTTTACCCAGAGGCAGTGACAAGACGTGGCCAGAAGAGGCCCTCAAGAAGGGGGAGAAACAAAAACCAGGAAAGACCGCCAGGAAAATGAGGCACTACAGCTGAACAAGGCAGTATTTTCATCTCATGTTCTGTTAAATACAGTACACATCAGACAGCATTACTTAGTGTTGAAATATGGTGGTGTTGTGGTGCACTAAATAGTTATTTAGATGTCTTTGCACTGGGGTGATATCACACAGACTGTTCCCTTTTTTGCCTTCTACCCCCCCCCCGCCCCTACCCAGGTGCACGCTGTCCCTTGTAACCCCTCCCCTCGACCCTCCTCACCAGTATTCCATTGGCTGCGACCCTCCGTCCCCGCCCCCCCATTCCCTCGGGGATAAATATGCACTGGGAGGTAGACTCGGCCTCTTTCTTCACCTGGGTGGCGTTTGGAGCTCATGTCCCCTTCCAGCTAATAAACTAGGACATCAGAACCACGTGGAGAAAGAGCGCTTCTCGTCTTTGCTTCATCTATGTTGTATTCGTGCGGGCGTGAGTCCCAGGCTGGCCGGGAGGGATTTCTCAGCCCGAAAAACCACGAAATACATCATGGTACTGACAACCAGATGTACAGTGCAGACAGTAAACATGTGCAAATTTGCTGAAGAGGTAAAACACACAGGTTTAAAAAATGATGCATCACCTCAACTCAGCTACAAAATTTGCCAAAATTTGTTTCAAAGCATTCTGGCTGGATAAGACCAGATTGGACGGGCCTTGGAGCACCCTGGTCTAGTGGGAAGTGTCCCTGCCCATGGCCAGTAGGTAGAATGAGATGAGCTTTAAGGTCCCTTCCAGCCCAAACCCTTTATGATCCTTGTGTTCCAACGCTGTAACAGCACCCAGGCACTCACCAACATGCCCCTGCGGCGGAAGCCCATCATGCAGAGGCGGCACTTGAACATGAAGCTCTCATAGTCAGTGGATGCGATCCGGGGCTTGAAGGTTTTGGAGCGGCTGATCCGATCAGCCTTCTTGGCCTCCCTCTCTGGGTTGTGCATCCTCTGCATGTGCTCTCGCAGCTTGTCCTTCCTCTGTGAAGGAGAAATTGGGGAGAAAAATGTCAGCAATGTCACAGAAACTGCCATACTGCCTGTTATGCGTAAGAGCCACAGTTTGAGTTGTTCAGGGATCTCTCTCCAGAGAAATTTTCCTCTCAGAAAAATGTGTTCCTTCACCCAGAAGTATCCAGTCCCTCAGTGTCCCATCACAAACTCAGTGACAGGAAGCAGACTGCTGCCACCACAGTTTACCAGGCTCACAGTCTGCTCCATCTGTTCCAACGGGATTTGGAAAGGCATCTGGATGACATGTGCTGACAAGATGGATGCCCTGGACACAGGCATCTTGGCCAGGAACATTATTAATCCACTGGCACCAGCAAGTTAACTGAACTGTTATAAGCAATGTAACCCAAACACCTGGCAATGGAGGTGTATGATGTCCCAGTTCTTCAAGAGCAGACAGAAAGTTCCTTTGCTATTAAATTATTAGGAATAAGATCTGTTTGAAATAAGATGCTGAGGTGACCTTGCCCCTTGTCCTTCAGAAATGGATGTCATAGCTCACACAGGACACCAAGCAATGCATGCAACTCACAGGCAAGTCTAGTGTGTTTGCACGTGTTATTTTCTTTCACCTTTGAAAACATGAACTTGTCTCCTTGAAGGAGGGCAAGGAATAGTGATTTTTGTACTAGTAATGATCCAGCCAAGAGCCTCCTCACCTTGAACTGCTTGCCACAGGTGGAGCACAGGAAGTCTTTGCGGTCCGAGTGCCGCAGCATGTGGAGTCGCAGCTTGTCGGGGCGGCAGAAAGCCTTGTCACACTCTGTGCACTGGTAAATCTTCTCAGAATGGAAACTGCGCACATGTTTCTTGACCTAAAATGGCAGATCACAGAAAAATGAAGTTTATTCAAGAGAGAAGTGAGTGGTAACACAGTCTAGGAAGCTCTTCACAATATGAAAGAAAAGGAAAATGTTTTGAAGGTGTCTAATATACTTTGATTTAGTAAGTATTTGATCAGAACAGTTGATATCTCAGCAATAATTTCTATAAAGCCATAACATCTTTATTACTCATCTGGATGGGTGATTTGATTTCCTCAAGACTGATTCTTGAAGGCATCAGCTATTGCACAGTTGCACTTAATGGGCAGCGAAAGTCCACAATGTACTATTTGCACAGAATCGCCCTTGAGTTAACACATTCATCTGAGGTTCATTATCTTCTTTTCATTTATAAGAAACCAAAACATAGGGACTAATTCCTTTCAATCATACACAATGAGCTTGCAATTATAATTGGCAAAGGAAAAAAAACTTATTCAGAACAGCATTTGCATACCATTCCTGAATGGCAGTTACTTCTCCATACTCTGGGACTATCCTTCACCTCGTCAAACATCTAGAGGGGTATTTTTTTCCTCCCCCCAATAAAGGAACTAATGAAGTTTGACATCTGAAATGAAAGCACTATTCAAGAAATGGATCTCTAATTAAATCCTTACCATCTTCTAATACTGATCATACACGGAACAACTTGGCATCTCTACCTGTTCCACATGGAAGTATTTCAGTAGGCAGCAGTGACTAGTCTTAATTATCCACACAGCAAGAAGAGAAAAAAAATCATTGTTAAATGTCAAAAATACAAATGAATAGTTGGAAAAAAAGCCATGGGACTTTCAGTCATTTGCATGGGAAAGTTTACAGGGAATTAAGTTGCAGTACAGCATTTCTGAATCATCAACATTCTTCCTTGTTGAACATTTACAGAAGATAAAGGACTTCTTCCAGGATGGAATCATACTAGTAAAATCACTTTCCCCCATCCTTTCCTCTTTAGTCTAGTGGATAGTCTATCTGTTCCTATTACTGATCTAAACCAGATTTCTACATTTCAGTTTCAGTCAGGCAGCTCAATAAGACATCACTTGCTTTGTCCCTAGGAACAATAATGAATATATGCATGGTCCATCTCAGTTTTTTCTTACTGGACATGGAAATAGAATCTTTAAATTCTACTAATGACCTTGTCCAAGTGCTCAGCATAGTGCAGAGTAGCTGCATTACTCACTGCTCCAGTGCAGTGTGCAGGGAAGGAGAATAAAGTACCCTGCTGAAGCTCAAGGGGGAAGTCAGGAAGCACAGTATCCTGATCTGTTCTGGCATTTCTTCGAGCTGTTCAAATGAATTATCCTGACAGAAAGCAGGCAAGGGATTAAAGATGTAAAACCTCTTGTTTTTTTTTTTGTTCAGAGCTTTAATGACGAAGGGCAAGGTATGTTCAAGTACAAGCTGAATACAGCAAAAGACAATTCCTTTTTGTGCCACGGAGATGTAGTAGTCAGGACCTCCTCTTCAGGATTTTTTTGGGAATAAGGCACCCACCCTTCTGCACTACAGTGCCTTCTAATGACAGATTGAAGCATCACATCTGATGATTTAGTGGACAGAGCACTTCAGTGTCATAAGACAATGTCTAGCAGTGGTTGGTCACTCTTCCTTTTCAATTTCTGACTGAGGTGGACCCCTGTACCTTGTGAGAATGAACTGCTATGCAATTACACAGGGAGAGCACTGAGAAACCCACAGCCTTGTGAGAGACCCCCAAAGCAGTGCTTCAGATCAGTACAGCATCTCACCTGGATAAAATCTGGGAAGCGTTTCTTGCAGGTGGGGCAGGTGAAATAGCCATCATTGACATGGACGGCCACATGATCCTTAAGCAGATCCAAGCGGTCAAAGGACTCAGGGCAGAAAATGCAGGAGTACGTTTTCTGGTCCATGTGGAACTTCATGTGGCTCTCGAGGGCACCGCTGTTGATGAAGCCCTTGTTGCAGATGTCACAGGTCAAAGGGCAGTTCCCTTCCCGCCCATGGAACCGCAGGTGCTGGTCCAGCTTGTCCTTCTCCCGGAAGGCCTTCCCACACTGCAGGCATTTGAACGGGCGGAAGGATTTCCGGATGAACAGGTGCTGCAGAGCTGCATTCTGAAAGAAGCATCCAAGAGACCGTTAGCTTTCATCACCATGTATCGATTCCACATCCATATATATTCAGGATTAAATATACCAGATGATTAGTGAACCTAAACTTCAAGAAATTATTTTCCATCATATGCGGCCTCCAATTTACAGCAGGGGAGGCTGTGACAGGCAGAAGTCAGGGGACACACCTGCAGCTACACCCTGAGTTAGCGGAACACAGTGCAGGAGTTTCGTCTCCATCCCTGATTTCTTCTGATTTAGCTGACTTTCTTTAAGCATGACATTTTTCTGTAAAATAAAACTAAGTCCTCTCTGAAGTACAAACCTTGGCCTGAGAAAAGTTGCAATTTCAGCTGATTATTGGGCATCACGTTGTAAGTTCACCCATCACACAAAGGAATGGTGAGCCAGCACTGTGTGCTTCCCTCTGGAGCAGGGCTTATGAAATTCCACAGCCCTTTACAAGATCACCTTCTGCATCAAAGATCACCACAGAGATGTGCAGCAGTGGTTTAGCATTGCCTGGAGAACTTCCAGTGGAACATACATTCAAGAAATGCTGGTCTGAACTTTTTTACTATTGCCACAAAGAAGAACAAAATTTCAAAACATGATGACAAGGGCAGAATGGCAGCCTTATCAGCAGCATATGAGAACTTGTGAGCAATTCTCCACTCCTGCTGTGCACAATGTCTCTTTCTCAGCCCCAATTTTTTTTTTTTTGGTGTGTGTTTGCCTTCACTCTGTCTTTTCTGTAACATTTCATGCTCACTCGCTCTTTGTTTTCTCTCTTTACCCTTCAGAAAAATGTTATAGAGCCATGCCAGTCCTGACCCAGCACTCTCTGCTGGAGAAACAGATGCTGCGGGATGCACTGCCAATAGAAAGAGGGAAGGAGGTCCTGCACCTGTGTTTCAATATTGAATGAGAACTTTCATGTTGGATAGTTGCAAAGCTGGAATTGAGTCCTATGAAATCCCCCAGCACATTGTCACCCACACTGCACTCAAAGTACACTGCAATGCTCCATTCCTCTGCAAGAAGTCTAAGCAATATCCACTCTTCTCTTAAATACTTATATAAACCATTATTTATTGATGTCCTTTTTCACATTACACACAGAATCTACATCATGATAGTAGAGAAATAATGTGGAAGAGCATAAGTTTAACTTGCATATTAGGAAGAAATTCTCAGCTGTGAGGGTGGCAAGGCCCTGTCACAAGCTGCCCGGAGAAGCTGTGGCTGCCCCATCCCTGGAAGCACTCAAGGCCAGACTGGATGGGGCTTGGAGCAACCTGACATAGTGGAAGGTGTCCCTGCCCACAGCAGGGGGGTGGATGAGTTTTAAGGTCCCTCCCAGCCCAAACCACTCAGATTCCACTAGAATATTGCTGGCACTTCTGCTCACATGTGTTCCATATGACCTACTTCTCCATGAGACCCATTCATGACTTCTGCAAACAAATTTCCCTGGTTTCCTGTCTCCTTTGCTTGTGGGAATGTGGCAGTTGACAAACTGACACTTGCCATGTCTCTTAAGTGCACATCAACAGCTGACACTGATTCAGTCAAGTTATGAGCTCTTCTGCTGGAATGAGGGAACAGCTTGGGAATACTGTGAAATGCTATGCTAAGAATTAAATTTGTGAACCTCAAAGATCCTTTTTCATCATCTGAACTGCAGAGGGAAACCTAGACTTTCATTCCAGGAAAGAACAAGGGAGCAAATGTTTTGATACCAAAAAAAATTAACATTTTAATACAGGAGCTCCAAATAGGGCTTCCCAGGAGCTGTCATCATCACCATTCTCCATTTTACAAGTGGAGACAATGGGAAACGCAGGGATCTGCTCTAAGTCACACTGGGAATTAGAAGGACAGCCATGTGCTGCGCAAAATCTGATGAGCTGCTCGGAGTTCAAAGGATATAACTGTCCCCTTAACTACAGGGAGATGCTAATAAAACAAAAGGTGAAAAGATGCATTTCAAGTCCTGAACTGCACTATTAATTTGAGTTTTGGTCACTGGTACCTTAGCAGGGAGCTGACTGCTAATACAGCAGGCCAGACTCAACATAGCCCTGTTGGTATCTCAAGGGCTACAGAAGGTGAAATGTTTTACTGCTCTTTGCCTAGGTAATCTATCAACTATAAAAACAGAACAAAAGAACTAAGTGTTGTCTCATTAACTTGTAGTATTGATCTGGCACAAACAATTGCGCAAACAAATCCTCCAAAACTTTAAGACTGATATTACGGCTCTTCATCCAAGCAATTTACTCCTATAAAATCCACCTTAAATCTACAAAGAACTGATATGAAAAGAACTGGAAAAATGCAAATTGTTATTCAGGTAACACTTAGTTCTGGACATTGGTTACCTAAAGAAGAATGAATGTGACGATTTATGGTGCAGGGTCAATCAGGGAAACACTAAACAGGAGTTGGACCAAACAACAGGGAAGGCGGTGTTGATACGTACCATTGGATTAGATACAGCAAAAACCCAATGAAACAAAAACCCGAACCTACCTGCAGCTCCAGCTGAGCAGGCAGCATTGAGAGAGAAAAAAATACTTATGTTATGCAATGGACTTGAGAAAACAGAAGCCTTGACTTCTGCAGGTCACTACAAGGGCTCTTCCAACTAGAGTTTACTGCTTTGAGGTTTTTGCCTCAAGAAACACTAAACAGATCTTCCAGGTTTACTCTGTAGTTAGTAACTGCTCAAGGGGAGTTAAAAGGGCAAAGATAAAACCACAGATAATCTTGAAGGTGTTTTGTGACCTTTCCTGTTTTCCTAGGTCTGATTAACAGGAATGCAATGTGCACTGCAGAACCATAGTGAGAACAGAAAGCTTTCAGCAGAAGGGAATAATTAGGGCAGGATGACAACAGGGTAGGGATAAGGAGAGTAAAAAAGTTAAGGAGAAGGAACTTTTTCTAACCTCATTTTACTGGCTGTTCTCCTTGTTACACAACCACTTGCATTTCTTTCACCATGAAGGAAGTGACTGTGCTTTCCAAATCATATTCCTATCCCTCCTGTTTCTGACATTAGCACATAGACACCCCACATACTGCCCAGACACATAGACACCCCACATACTGCCCAGAACTGAACTAAAAACAAATATTCATTTTGGCTGTGGAGCACAACGTTCCTCTAATTTTCTACAAGAGTTCTTGAAGGGTGCATGTATCTCTTTCAATACTAGGGACCCCCCTGCAACTGATATAGTTAAATATAGTTAACTGATATAGAGTCTGATCTCCAAGGAAACCCCACAGACTCTAAAGCAGAGGCTGAAAAATGAACTGATCCTATCAGGACATGAACCCTGGGGCAGGACAAATCAGTGTTTCCAGCTAGCATGAAAACAGTCTCAGAGCACCACTGTCTTAAGCCTTAGAAAAGCTGAAGCAATTCACAAAGAACGGCTGGTTTTGAAAACTAAATCCTACTTAAGTAATAAGGAAGAATAAGAGCTATACAGGTTTCAGAATCATAACCAGGAGTCAGGACTTTCTACCTGTTCTTTGGAAGTGAATAATGTACCACATATCTAAAAACCAAATGTTTGCTTGCTTTTATTATGAAGTTCATGTTATTGAAGGCAGGTACTGTGTGAGTGTTCAGAGGGTGATTTTTCAGTGCTTAAAAAATGATGCTTGCTGGTTTAGTCTTATCTCAAGTGCTCATTGCTCACAGTCTGATGCAATATGGAAAGGTCTGCACAACCATCCATCTGCCATTCTGCCAGTGCTTCTGGCTTGAAACATCTCCAGGACTCTGCTGAACACGAGCTGCCAGATAAAGTTCGGAAGACTTGAGATACAAACGGATCATTGAACCACCACTGCACTCCTCTGAGCTGTCATCCTTTTGTGATGAAATTACAGAGAACAAAAGCTAAGTCACAAGACAAAGTAGCAACTTCAGAATTTCTGTCCTTTTCTTCCTACATTAATTATTTCAGAGAATCCTAAGTTCACATCTTCGGTTCAAAAGTTCAGGGAAATGGCCAATGCTTTCTTTTCTTACTGAGGATGCTGTAGCACATGTAAGCAGTACATCCCCATGCTCTGTCAAAACTTCAGCATCTCTCTGTACTCTATTATACAACCTTCAAAATACATCCAATAAAAAATCCCCCAAGCTTTTAACATACAAAATGAAATCACTAGTAGAAACTTGCCATTCAGAGACTGCAAGCATTTTGTATGGTTAAAAACAGCTTCTGCCAAGCCGAACTCTTCCTTCAAGACATGCCACAGCATTTTTGGGGTAACACCACCATTGGTCTTGCATATATATTACTGTAAACTGTAAGCAAAATTTGGATCAACGTCTTCCTATACAGAATAGTTACTCAACTCTTTTCTAATCCTTCCTCATCCCCTAAAAATGAACCCTTACCCCACTGCAGCTGTTTCTTTCCTTAATCCAAAGTTAACACATGGAAGAAAAAGATTTTAAGCTAAATATCTCCCAGTTACAAAGCTTCAAGGATTACTTGCTTGAATCATTTCCCTCCCACACACAGTAGAGAAAAACAGCTCAGCCAGTTGATATGGAGCTCAGGCTCAAAGCGTTTGCTCTTAACACAGGTTTTGCTCTCAAAGGCAGAGTTTTCTACCCCAAAAAAGGACTTTATCACTAAGTATCATCATCATCTAAGTGGATCCAAACTGAAGCTGTGGTTCCTCTTTGGCAATTATTTGCAAGAGAGTTCTGAGAGATGCAGATGGTGCTGTGAGCAAGTCATTAGTCTGTGCCACAGCACCATGATTCTGCCAGTTGTTTGAAGCACCCCTGCTTGCCAGTTTGGATGGACTGTGTTTCCATGCAAGAATTACTGTGATGGAATTCAATCAGCTCCAGCTCCTGACCAGTTCTCACTAATACCTGTGAGATACTGGTCCTTTATGTGAGATTTGCCTCCCTCTCAGTGCAAAGAAAACTGATAGGAGTGAGATGCTTTATTTGGGATTTGGAAATGGATATGACAGTGAAAGGAGGACCAGCTGGCCCTGGCAGGCAGGCCTGGCATTCTCTGGGTTACGGTGGATGTGATCCCCCATCCTCTGTGCTTACCCTGATGCGCTTTGCTCGCCTCATGTCATCTGCCGTCATGGTGCTCTGCGTGGGCACCGTGTTCCCCTCGTGCTGTGGCTCCACATGGAGCACGTGGTTTTCCTGCTGCTCCAGTGCTGCCTGTGGCTCTGTTGGCACCGGAGTCTGTTCCTGTTGCTCCAGCCCATTCAGTGGGGCTTGTCTGGCCTCATCAAACTGCCCCTTGCTGGAAAAATGCAGCAAGTCCTGAAATCGCAAATCATACAACCAGTGATTATTCCCCCCACCCACTGAAAAACACTTTGATAATACTCAGCAGACAACAAGATTTGTATATATTTAATCACAAACTACAAACAAAACAGCGTAGTGTAGTGTCTACACTAACTCCTACAGTTCTCCTACTGCTTTCAGCACATCACCTTCACCTACAGCAGCATTACCCAGAGCACCAGAGAGGCAGTGCTGTAGGTGGGTGACTCTCCATGGACCATGCCTTTCTCTAACCAGCCACAGGCAATCAGCATTATCTGGCTGATTAGCCAGATAACAGCCAACAAGGTTCTTCTGCACTCAGGACTACTTCTGCTTTAACCAAAGCGACTAGCACAGACCCAGGAAAGGAGAGAATTTCTGTCTCCTGGAAACTGTTGTCACTGTGAAACACTGTGTCATTTTGCACAGTCTTCTCCTTTCTAACGAACTATCTGGAGTGCCGAACTGGAGAGTGACAAACAAGGCGATCACGCTGGGCACTATGTGGTTTTTTTATCCAGTTTCCAGCTCTGCACACATCACTTCCATATATCACACAAAGCTGTTTTTTCTCCCCTTTCACATTAGCATAAAAGGGAGGTGTTGTGAGCAGGAAGCACATGCCAAAAGTCTACATTCTTTCCCTGTGAGTTCTGATAACTCTTCTGGGATGGAATCATCTTCTATTACATAAAAATCCATACACAGATCCTTGTACTTGACACCACGTAATGCAACTGAAGAAACTTAAAAGCACAAGCTAGGAAACAGAACACCAGAATGAATTTTGAATTATGTCAGCTGAAGGCTGGTGCTGTCAAAACACAAAAGAGGGTGTGGGAGAAGAAAACCAAGGAATAAGGCCCTTACAGACTGTGAGTGCTTACCAGAAAGAGATCCTTAGTAAACAATACACCATCTCAGTGTCCAGCCCAGGTTTGGGTGGCAAGTTTCCACCTTGCTGACTCTCAGCTGTGCTCTCAGCATCCTGACTCTCCAGTTCCCAGGCAGAACTCGTGCCCAGCTTTAGCGAGGTGAGCAGACCTCCAAGGGCTTGGTGCATCACCCTGTCCCACTGCACAGACACACGTGAGCCAGCTCTGGGCCATGCTCCAAGCTGGCAGGACACAAGCCACCTCCAGTCCAGAGGCCACTCACACACTGGACTGCGCCCAGCAAATGCCATCGCCCCAGAGTGAAGGGTTTGGGACCAGCATTAGGTTTATTTGTCTAAATGAGGCTGGCATGTGTCATGTCAGCCTGTAGAGAGGGTGAGCTCACAAATGCCTGCACCTAATGCAGCAGGAATTCACAGGCAGAGTATACATTCTTCCCTCTGAGTCAGCACAGAGCCATGACCCAGTGAGGAGCCAGAGGAAAATTACCACTCCAGATATCAGCTTTCAGCTAAGTCATAAACCAGAGCACTGATCCGTTCTGTGACTGCTCGTAAAAGGACTTATTGGTAACCTAAGTATGGTCAGCATCAGAGAATTCAGTTTTTTACTCAAATGTATCATATTACATCCCTGCAGAATATAACCAACAGCTACAAGCAAAAGAACGTTTTGCAATAAGCCTGCCTACAGGAGGCTCTTCTGTTATTATTAAAACATCACAGAGAATCGTATCTCAAACTGATTTAATTCTACCAGCAGCAGTTGTAAGAGCAGGCTGATCTCACATTCCAGAAAGGACAAATAGGAACCTAAACTCCTATTACAGTTTTACTGTCTAAATTACTTCTGTGAGGCTGCTAAACTGCCACAATAACCCACCTCACTGCTAAGCACTTTGGAGTGAAACTTGCCGCAGAAATCCAAGTGATTCTACAGGTTTTATAGTAGGGTACTAGTGCGCTCTCCTGGCAGAGAATTCCAGCTAGAAACCAAGAATTGCTCATGTGTAAGTCCAAAGCACACCCTCAGTTTGCACTGATGCCCCAAATTCTTTTAGTTAAGAGTTTACATTCCATGTGCTATTTTTTTCCCTCCATCTCCAAAAATATACCTGTGTTCCTTCTTCACACTTTTCACCATTTTCACTGGTTACTTCCATGCGCATGAATTTGGGAGGGCGCCCAGGGCGTCTGCCTGGTCCAAATCTCCTCTTTCCTCGCCCACGACCTCGGCCTCTGGTTCTGCAGAATAGAGAAGTGCTCCAGGTTAGATACAAAAAAAGACTAATTTGGATTCTCCACTGATTTTATGCTTTCTTTCTCAGCATTCCTACTCACCCATTCAACTCAGCAACAATGACGCAGTAAATAATAAAAATTGAATAAATTCTGGCAGCAAAAGCAATGGGTTTCTGGCTGGTATCTATTTATTTTGTGCTTTATGAGAAGCCAAGGTTCAGAACACATTAAAATTTCTATCAGTAATCATGGGACCAAGAGGACTACTTGCTTCCATCCAGCCCTCTGCCATACCAGGCTTCTTCTAACACCCCAGTTTATGTTGTGCTGGGTAGCATTTTCAGCATGATGGAACAAGAGCACAAGGAAACCCATTTAAAATCTGAAGCTATAAGATTCCTCCCCAAAAAGCACTCAGCCATTGATGGCAGGCACTGAACAGAAGGGAACAATTTTATGTCAAAAAAGCAAAACAAAACAGAGTCACTTGCTACATTTCAGGAGAAAGAAGGCACCGATATCTTCTGCTCTGTGACAGGTGTTTGTAGATTCAGTTTTTAGTAAGTCAGGATAAACTATCTTGCCAGTAGCACAATGAGGCACTAGAAGCCTTGTTTTCCAAGCTCTGTACTTCCATATCTCCGAGAAACATAGTATTCCAATACTGTGATACTGAAACATTACAAATATTTAAAGTCATTGTCAAAAGAAAAACAAAACAAAAGAACCTCACTAATTTCAACAGACTATTTCTCTCAAGGTCCTTGTTTCACAGAGTCTCTTATACCAGTCAGCCTCCTCCTGCCATGATTTTTCCTTCTGGTGCTGAGCTGATCTCTCCTGAGTTAGTCACTAAGATTTGCAGGACAAAGGCCCTCCTTTCTGTATGTTTGAGGAAGCACCACAGTGATCCACAAGCGGAGCTAAGGTTGTCAGTACCTGCTGAAGAAGTCCAGCTTCTCGTCATGGGAGTTGAGATGCTGCTGGAGCTGCTCTGAGCTCATGAAACGCCGATTGCACTCGTAACACGGCCAGTTCTTTTCCTGCTCCCTGAGCACTGTAGGAAATGTCAGTAACACCATTTCACTCATCACCAATTAAACACCTAATTTTTTTGCCCCCAGCCTCTCTATCCTCTGTGGGTCAGATTTCTCCCCTGAAGGTTAGACAGGCTGCAGAATACCCAGTCCTGCTCAACTGGTCTTTACTTTTATGTCTTCTGCACTGTGCCATGACCATAGCTCATCAGAGAGACACAGAAAGATCACTAGGAACAATTCCCATGGAGTATCAACACTGTTAGAAATTCAGGGGGATTCTGAAATTCACCCTTGTATGGAAGAGCACCTACAGGATTGTGCCTCTGGCCTAAGTTAAGGAAGATCAAGGGAAATTCCTAAATCTAAAGCAGTCACACAGTACTTCCTGGGAGAAAGGAACCTAATGTTTTCCAGAAGCAAAGGCTTAAATTAAGGTAATATTCTCATTTCTTATTGGAAATAAGCCCCAATAACACAATCTAGATCTGGTTTAACTTTTCCCAACCTAGCAGAAATTTAGGAGTACTATACAGGCCATATACTTGAAAGTAAGGAGTGCAACTCGCAACCACCACCACCACACTGAAAGCAGAAGATCCCAAGTTACCCTTCCTTTCCTCCTCAGTTATGTCATGGATCTTTTGGTTCACAAACTCGGCGTAGGAGGCAGCATACCAAACCTGCAGCAGGAGCACAAGGTAACAGGACACTGAGGTGGAGCCAAAACTAACAGAAATTTATTTGAAAATGGGTTTTAAGCAATACCATTTAAGCAAACCCATTTACTTCACTTGCCTCAAACACTAACTCTTATTGCTCCTTCCATCCTCAATAATCAAGTCTGGTAAGATCAATGTGGCCCCACTGAGGAATGGAAGAGCTTTGCTCAGGAAGTACATCCATTTAATTTTAAGGTCTAGCTTCCTAAGACGAATGTTTATCTCGCACATGGCTTCCAGTAGCTCTAAAGGAAATAAGATTAATCTCTTCAAACCCAGCTACATGACTGTAAAGGAAGGATGTCATCAGAGTACTGATACTTGTACCAAGAGGAATGGAAATGTTATTAACTTGGGGGATTTCCCATTTCTTTCCTGCTCTCCTTACATAGACAATAGGCAGCATCATCCACATAGACTCATTTAAAATGCTTCTGAAGGATTGGAGCAATATGGTTCTGCTTCCCAAAACAAAGATCTGCCAGGTGCCAGCATGATGGACCCACTTTTGTCATACAAGAAATTCAAGCCTTCAGCAAAAGCAACTATAAGAGGCAGGAAGACAAAGTTTATTAAAGCCTAAAAGCAGATGCTCACATTTAGATGATAATTCTTCCATCATTTCATTTGTTTGATGAAAAAGAGTGGATTTTAGAAAAGATTTCTCAAAGAAGGCATCAACAGATTTTCATCACGAAAAACTCAAACTTAAGTTTGAACTTGCAGTGGGACACAGGCAGAGGTGGGTAGGATTTCAAGGACTCTCCAGCAGATGTGTCACTCTGCAGGAATCTCACGAGCTGGACAAAGGCAAAAGCCTAGAGCTCCTGGACTACACACCTGGCAGGCAAATCAGAACTTCCCAGCTTCCAACTACTTTAATCTCTGGACAGAATGTGCATGAATGCCCTACATCCACTTGGGGAAGAAATCAAGTTACCAAGCCTCTCCGTCAGCAAGCCATTTTACCCCAAAAGACACTACTAACACAAAGTAAGAAAAATTATGCTCCCACAGGGAGGTCTGCACAGATTTAAAGTCTGATTTCAAATTGTTTTAAAGACTGTTCAGAAAATGGTTTGAATATACTTTAAATGGATTTGTAAGATTTCTAGTAATTCAGCTTAAAAAAAATTAAGGACTGATTTCAGATAGTCCTGTTCCTAAAGGGTATAAGTAGGCTTTTGCCCTGGATTTAGTAAGTGCACTTACTAAACGATTGTTTTTCTAGACAAATTGTTGAAATCTACATGCAAGAAGAGATTTGAAGAACAACAAAATTTCCTGATATCAAATTTTTTTGGTCGTCCCCCAGTGCCCAAAAAATGTTGAAAATTAAGACCATCTCAGCCAGCCACACTGCTTTGAGCTCAACATAATCAATACATTTTTAGAGGGAACAAAAAGCAAACCACAGGGAAACCACAATAACCTTTAGCATTTTTCACATGCAAAGTTTCAAAAGCTCCAGGAAAGCCAGGTAAAAAGAGAGACCACATTCACTTAAGGTGCCAGAAAACAAGCCAGGAACACAAAGGGTTAACTGGAAAGGGCATCCAGAATTTAAAAAATATGATTGCTGCAATAAAAATTAGACTGTATCAGCAAAATATATGCCATGTAAAGCATGACAGGGAGAGACAAATAATTTACCTATTTTTATTTTAAACTTCCTCATGAGCCAAAGCTCATTAAAATGCATATGTTGGTGACTAACTACCCACTGACTTCAGTGACATTCAATTCAGGCCAGGCTTTTTTCAGAGGAAAAAAGTTCTAAAACTAATCACATCAGTAGTTTTTGGCACTTATTAGGCATCAACTTTCAAGGTACTATTTAATCAGTAGAAAAAGAGAATCCTGACACACAAGCAATGCCATACCTTGAGTTCCTGCTTGGGCTCCACATTTTTAATGGTGGTGTAATAAATGTGGTGGCCGTACTGATAGGCCACCAGGTTCTGCTCCAGGTGGTTTTGAGCTGGACGCACAAACATCATCCAGTTACACAGAGCCTCACTGGAAAGTTCAAACCACAAGTCCTCTTGCAAGTCTCTGTCTTTTCTGTCACCTTTATCAAGAGAAACCTGTAGCAAAATCCAATTACACGTGACTGTAACTGCCTGGCAGCACATTCAAAAGAATTTGAGTTACTAAGAAAACTACTGCGCCCATGCAACTGTTACAGTAGGGGAGCAATGAAGGCATAGCTAATTTTCCCTCTTTACTAACATGGAACCAGAAACAAGCAGAAAAATATTAAGCAACAGGTAAAGATTTACTAGGGAGGCACAATGGATCCTTCCAGGGCTTTCAGGGACAAGAATCATTCACTAAAGGGGTCAGGCATAGAATGAACAAGTGACTGTAACAAATGACACTAAAGCTGTAGCTTTAGTAGGCTACAGAAACATCCGTCAGAAGTTTCTAACTGGGAGACCCACTTTTCCTTTCATTTCTTGAGTCATGACATTGCCTCAAGCAGGAAGCAGCATTTCTTTAGCTGAACTTCTCTTGGCTGCTGAATCTGCCTTTGGTCACAACTTGCTTGTCAGACTCTGACCATCAGTACCCTCCTAAGACTGTGGATCTAAGCTCCAACAAATAGAGGACCAATTTTTTCTAGTGAAACCAGTAAATAAATGGATAAAAGTCACTCAAATCCATTTTACCCCATACCAATTACTTGGCAAGAGGAAAGGTATTAAAAATATCTCTTCTCCCCTACATCTTATGAACAGAAAGGTAAGAAAAATATTTTGAACTGAGGTTACAACATGACACAAAAGAATGGCTGCAGAATGTCCTCAGAAGGGGCTGCTATTTTTATGTCCAGTTCATGTGAGCGCGATTCACAGCATTCCCTGTTATGCACCCTATATATACATATCTATATCCTATCACCATAATGCCAGAACATTCACCAGTATTAGCATGTCACCCTGAATAACAGAGCAGATTTGAAGCCAAAACAATCTGGGTATTTCTTAGTTACATTCAGAGATGGAAGTAACAAAATATCTCTAGTGAATTGATGAAGGTAGAGTGACAAATTAATGAAAATCAAAGCTTAGGCACAAATTGATTTCCCCTTTTCTCACCCTTACCTTCAAATGGATATAGCAGTCTTTGAGCTCAGTCTGTCTGACCAGGGGTCCTTCCACAGGCCCAAACTGTGTACGCTTCGGGATGCGCCTTTTGGAGAACACGCCTCCCAAAAACCTGTCGATATAGAGCACCAGGGGAAGGCTGGCCCTCGCCCTGGTCAGCACAGGCCGGTTTGGGATGGGGTGCAAAGGTCCGTGTTTTGGACACACTGAGGGATGTGCATTATTACACTCTTCACACCCTGCAACACAAAGGCAGAGAGGACATGACTTTTAGGCAGACACTCACACACCAGCTCAGAGACAGCCTTATCTCTCTCTAAACATCTTTGGCTCAGCCGTGGAAACACTTATGCCAATAGTCTGTCTACATTTTAAAATATTAGACAGGCCAGTGTCCAGCAAAATAAGAACAAATCAGCTCAGAGACTTCACGAGAGACAGAATTTTGTCTTTTCAGTCAAGCAGCCCAATTTGAATTCACATTTCTGGGAATCAAGACTCACATTTACTCATTACTGCTAAAATCTGAACAGTTTTTGCCTCTCTTTGCTAAAGGTCTAATGGAGAGGGAAGAAAAAAAGGGGGGGCAGGTAGTACACTACATATGACAGCACATGCTTACACAAATCATTGGGATCAAAGGGTCGAGGTGGATCTGGATCCCACTCATCCATGTCAGTGTCTTCCCCATCTTCATCCTCATCTTCATCCTCATCATCTTCCTCTTTCGTTTCTATCCTTTCCATTTGATTCTGCAGAGGTGCTAAAGGATCAGAACCATCCACAGCCTCCATAGGAGGTAACACCTGGTTATGCACCGGTAATGATGCCTGAGAACAGAATTCACAAACAATTCAAGCTGATTCATGAAGAAAACCACAAGGACAAGCAATGAAGGTCCTTGCTAGTCCACCCTTCCTGCTGCCTCTGGTAATGGAGAGGAAGACAAGGGAAGGTGCTAAATGACTGCCAAGGGATGTTTTGCATGGCTGGCTGCTGCTGATGGCCTCACTCAAAACACCTGTATTACTCCCTGGCTATACCCTGCTAAGGACTCAGTTCTCAGAAGAAAATGAACTCAGAGGAAGTCCTCAACCCTTGCAGAAAGTTTAAAACTAAGTCCAGGCTCTGTGGATATTACCTAGAGCCTAAAGCTGTATTTTAATTTTTTTTGTACGTGTGAGAGAATCCTGCACTTTGGCACACAACCTTTTCTTTACAATCCAACAAAACAAATCTCCAGAGTACAAAGGTAGAGATCAATAAGGGGTGAGGTAATGTGGAGACTAGATATAAACTACGGGACATGAAGAACAGTTGAGGGCATTGCATTCTTCCACTAATTTTCAAGTTTAGCCCTTTTCTTCCTTAAAAGAACTGCAACGTTTGAAGTTTGGTGCATATTCCATCACCCACACAGGTTTCTCAGGTAGAGAACAAGAAATATTACATGCAGCAGAGCTGCCTGAAAACACTGGCAAGGAAACCCAGTGGATGTTGCTGTGACAGTCAGCACTACACCTTCTGTTAACTTCACTTTTCAGCACTGACAGAATTTTAAGGTGGCTTCTCACAGAACCATCTGTGAAACAGGTTTCTCTGTATATTAAATATATGATATCCTAAACCCCCATACATTCCATGGTGAGACTAGGGAAGACAGTACAAATCTGCACTACAGCTTTCTCACATCTCCTCCCAGATCACTTAGCCACATTTCATCCCCAGAGATGATGGAGCAATGGAATCAGTGTGCTCATACATGAAAAAGAAAAGGGTGCCTGGCAACTTACTCTATCTGCTTGTGGCCCCTGCTCCAGAGCCACTGGCTGGGGGGGGTCAGCAACGCTGCCGAGCACGGACAGGTTGGTGGGATTCATGCTCTGAGCAGCAGCAGGCAAGAGCACCGTTACCTAAAATCACAGGCACTCATTTTAGCACTGCAGCATTTCCATCAGTCACTTTACACATGGGCAGAGCCCAGCATGCACAGCTCCCTTGAGCCCTGCACTCTACTCAAAAAAAACCTGCTGCATTCCCATGATTTTTGGGGGTCAAATAGGGATGATGGGCTTGGACAGAACCTGCACCTCCTGGGACAAAGGGAAAGACTTCAAATCTATAGACTTTGCAAATTCTGAATTACCTATTACATATTTTTAAATTAAGGTCCTGGGTTCATTTGCACTAAAAACAGATGTTAGGAGCTCTTTAGCTCTTGGTAAAACTAGTGATCTGGGGTCTCTTTTCCTCTATACTCAAATTTACTTTTGTTTTCAAGGGAAAAGGTAAAGAAGGACTAAAAAACATTTCCTCTTTTTTTGACTTTTTCTTTCCTCAAGCAAACCCTGCTGATGGCTGAGGGGTTTAGAACTAGATAAGTTTTAAGGTCCCTTCCAATCCAAATAATTCCGTGATTCTATGATCCAGGATCCATAAAAAACCAAGATGGTGTATTGACCTCATGAGAAGATCAAGCTCTCAAACAAGAGGATCCCAACAATTATTTTTCTTTACATTTGGTCACACTATGCATTTTTGTTTACATACCATTTTTGTTTACATACTCTTTTTTTTTTTTTTTTTTTGTGCTGTAACAACCAAATTAGTGCATATTACACTGTTCTCATCCATTCAGCAATAAAACAAAGCACAACTAAGACCCCTAGGAATCACCTTTCCTGCCTTTTGTTTCCTGCTTATCTATACAGGAATTTGCACCATTATTTCATGTGACTTTTCATCCTTCTCTACAGCTGATATCATGAGGCTTCTGGTTTGTGTCTCTGACTGTTAAGCAGCTTTTATGCTAAAATCCAAGCTCTTGCCTCTCTGCAGAGTGCTTAATAAATATCAGATAAAACTGAGAACAGTAAATTGGGCCAGTAGCGAGGGAGCAGACAACAAAATCCATAACGTAAGCACTCGCTCTTAGTACTCCAAACTAGTTGCTTTGTTTAAAGAGATATTAAGAGTAATTTATGAAACTCCTGAAAAACAACAGAAAAAGACTTCAGGGAATGGTGCAACGGTGAGGAGGAAGCCACCACGACAGTCTGGTATTGCCACTTCTGAAGCCAAGGGGCAACAAAGAAGCCATCATCATTCCTCCAGTATGCCAGCAAGGAGAGGGTCACACAGACTTGGATCTATTTGTACCCCCTATTAGCATTGCCTACTACTAATCACACCAAACACACCCTTACTTGCACTTCCATGTCAGGCACTGCATGGATTATGGGCATTATTTTTATAAACCTCTCATTTTCTTTCTACAATAAAGTTTCTTCTGAAAGACAAGAGGAGCTTTAATTATTATTTTATCATTAGTTGTCAGTTCAGGGATGTCCCACATGAAATGCTGATGTAAAAACAGCTGCAAAGGCAGGAGTTGATATAATGAGGGATTAACCGTTCACCAAAAAATTAATATATATGTTAGGACTGCTGTCAGACTGTGTTGGAATGGAGGACAGGCTGAGGACACACAGGCAAGTGCTTCTGGAATAATAAAAGCAGATCACCTCTGTTGTAACTGCCATCTGTACTGCACACAAATAATCTCTATTTTTAATTAATCATATATTTGTATATGATTAATTAAGCTTTATGACAATTAAATTAATTGAGCTTTATGACAATTAAATAGGAATTTCTGGCTTCTTAATGCAGGGAAATTGAGGGAGCAAAAAATTCCAGAACAAAGCTCCAGAGAATGAGAAGAATGAGAAGACAGGTAACACCTTTATTGCGTCAGTCATTGCTTCCCACGTGTGCCTCAACTGTTTAGAAGGCTTTTTAGCAAGAAAATTTGTTTTCAGCACAGATTTAATACCTCACTGCCCCAAGACTGTCAATAAACACACATTTTAATGATGGCTTTGGTGATGAGTCACATCTAGTACATCCATTCACACACATCATTAAAGACCCACCAAGCAGTAATAATTTCAAGTCCATGACAAGAATTCCAACCAGAGGATCTGAAAGCACCTGTCTACAGCTGATTACTACAGTGCAATCCCCAAAGGTATCAGTAAGAGTTAATAACAAAACTTCCCCATCCATGATGGATGTAAAAAGAATAAGGAAAAACCATCATAACCTTATAAACACAGGCTGCAGTTTTATTCTCTTCCCAGCCCACCTCACGCTGCCAAGCCCAGCACACCTGATAAGGGAGCCAGCCACTGAACTTCTTCAGGTTTCACACTTAATTTCCTGTGAACCTAGAATTTAGTAAATTAAAACTTTTCTAGTAAACCTTGAATTTAATTCATTTTTTCTATCCCTCAACAGCCTTTTGTGGATTCCAAGGCATTTGGACCAGACCCTGTATGAGGACAACTGAAAATCACACCTTTCCAAAATGGCACATTCAGATGACATCAGCCACATCTGCTGGACGGACACTGTTGAAAAACTTTTTCATGCTATCTGGGGCAGTAAATTAGAATTCTTGTTGAATATGAATTAAAGAGAATAAACTCAAAAGAATTCCTAACTTTTACTGTCATTCATGCTCAAGGTGGTCATTGGTCTTGATGAGGTGACAGCACAGGACTAAGATTGTCACTAGACAACTTCAGAGACAGCTCATTACCCTCCTGCATCACATGAATGTCCCTTTACCTTCCCTAACTGTTCCCTCACAATTTTAGGCCCAAAATGAATAATATCTCTTCCTTACCTGCTGGGTGGTAGCATCCTGTTGGACGTAAGCCACTTGGGACGGATCTGTAAACAGAGTCTAGACAAAGTGAAAAAGGCTTATCAAACCAGCCATGGGGGTTTTTACTCCCAACTCACAAAAAAGCTACCCTGCCACTATGAAACAACCCACATTTGAGCCTTTGTCAGCTTCTAACCTGCCTGTTACCACAGCAAACTACTTCAACTTACCCAACCAGACCTACGTACACAGAAATTAAAAATTAGGTAATGCTCCATAAAGAGTTAATATATTTATGTGGCACTTTGCATCTGTACATCTAAAGTGTTTCACGGGTTTTATTTTTTTATTTACGAAAATCACTTTGTCAGTTGTGGATTTGATAAAATCTACAGGATGAAATTCAATAGCTCTATCAATGCCCTTAATGTGTAACACTTGAAAGCAGAATAGAAGGTAATTGTGAGCTTTTTCTTCCTGAAAATTCACAAAACTGCTGCATGCTTTCTTTCGAGGAACTATCATGCACATCCTATATGAGACTTTGATATGGCCAGGATACTGTTTAATTTCATAGAAGCCATGCCAACTTCAAGATTCTGCAGGAACAGCCCTGACAGAATCCCAGGAAAAGCAAGGATTGACTGAGGCCAGCCTTATTCAGCCAAAACTTGAAATACGTGAGCTTGCAGCAGCCTGGCTACAATAAAATAAAGCATGACATAATACAAATTCCTTTAGCACTGTGATAATTTCATCTTAGATGCAGAAGAGTGTCTGAATACTACACATCTTTTGACACAATGACAGCATTCAGAGTTTTGGAGTTAGTTGGCCAGTAAGTTGCGGGGAGATAGCCTCTCAGGATACCCCTTCACATAGAAGCTGGTTTTCTGGGACAGCTGGGAGCTGCACAGGACACAATGTGCTACATGAGGCCCTGCCAGCATGATGGGGGTGTCAGGTACGTGCACTTTGCAGCACAGCTGATCTGCCCGGTCAGCAAAGATATTATAAATCACTCCGGACAAAGTGAGCCTGTTCCTTTTTAATCTGTCTACACAGAGGCAGAGATGCATAGCATACTGACCCCATATAAACATGTGCTGCAAGGGAACAAAGGCTATTTGATATGACTATGCAGAAGAAAATGAATATAAAAGGTCTATAAAATCAGCAACTCTGCAGAGACCACAAAATTACGTTGAATAAACAGAGATGCTCTGCAAAAAGACACGACTGCTATTGTAACTATCAATTATGACAACTGTACTACACAAAACAAAGACTCTTCCAGAAGGAACATAGATGGCCTTTAGCTTTTTACTGGATACAACAGGCAGAACTTCTGGTGAGATTAGCCTTGCTCTGGAAAACACCTTTGAGTAAATTATAATCTCATCCACCTTCAGTGAAGTAACCAGCATTTCATAATTCATAAGCAGATTTACACATCAGACAAGAGAACAGCAAGAAGTCCCTGCTCAGCAGTGGGCAGAGAACACTGCTGGGAGCCTGCTATTTTCCAGTCATACCACTTGGCTGGTAACTGGCCTTCATCCCAAACACGATTGTTGTGTTTTCTATGTGCCAAAACCAGGGTGGGCTGAGAACCACACGTGCCTGCGTAGCTTCCACGGGGTGGATGTAAACGAGGGTGTGCTCCGAGGTGTCCACAGAGGTGTAGGAGGTGCCGTCAGCCGTGTAAACCACCTGCTGTGCAGGGCCGCGCTCCTGCTCGTCACTGTACATGATCTGGGCCACTGCCCCTCCCTCGGGGACAAAGTGCACCTGGGGAACAAACAGATCCTGGACTCGCACCAACACAGGCCAGCGGGACACAGCACACCAGAGTCACGGGGTGCCTTGGAAAGCAGAGAGAACTCGTGTCCCAACTAATCTGAATGCAGTGAAAAACACATATTTCAAATCTCACTCAATTATTCTACCAATAGAAATCTGGACACAACTCCCCTCAGCGTCTGGTTCTACTCTGCATTGCAACTCAAGACGTAACTGCTACAAAGGGCACCCACCCATATTTAGTTCTTGCACGATGCGTTGAAAATTTGTAAGGGAACAAGTTCATATTTGAACTGATGTATCTATTAAATGTATTGGGATATTGTTTCCCTTTATGCTCATATCCCTTTCAGGATTTATGATTATTACTTCATTTAGCTAGTTCTGTAGTTGGAGGTAATTTTTGCTGTCTGATGAGAGACTAACAATTTATTAACTCTGATACTCCTCAATTTATAGTATTGCAGTTCTCAGAGGCAGCAGTAGGACATATTAGACTGCTTCTCTCTAGTATGTATGTGCAGCATCAGTAGAAAATTCAACTATTTAAACAGACAAACCTATACCTAAAAACATTAAGCACAGATTCCAAGGACTACTGGAACAAGTTATGCCTAGGGCTGCACTTTAAATCTAAACAAGTCAATTTTACCAGAACATTATGATCATAACTGATGATCAGTGGCCTATATTAAATGAGCCAAAATACTGGATTCCAGTGAAAACAGGAATATCTTTAGCTTTTGCCTTCCTTTACATGCTGAAAAGCATTTTCAATGCATGGGAAAAACAGGACAGTGAGCAGGAAATCTAGTTTGAATACAAGTATTCATAGTCACATAAAATTCTTTCACATAAAATGATACCACAGTTACATATTTTGTTTATTTTGTTTCACTTTTTAGCTTATGCTTCAGAAGACACCTGGTACTCCCCCGTGGATGCTCAGTGCCGATTGTGTACAATAAATCTTCTCACAAACACTACAATTTCACATTTGGAAAGCACTCTGCAAAATACTCATTAAGCTTTAAAACTGCCATGTGCAAACAGCAGCATGGTTATCCCATTGTAGAGAGAAGGGAACACAGGCCATTGAAAACTGCCTTTCTTTGCAAATTCCAAAGCTGGAAATAACTTTGAGAGGCAGAATTTCTCAGCTTGTGGGTCAAATACCATGCAGCACCCTCTTCCTACCATACTTAAAAGAGTAAACTCATTTACAGAATTCTAGAAATTCCCAGCTGTGTTGTCTCAGAAGCAGAGGGACAAGCTGTATACAGCAGAACCTGACTGCATTAGTCACTTACAATTAATATTTCTCCCTTCCTCACTACCCAGATGTCTGGCTGGAAAAAATTACTCGTATTACTTTCCCAAGGTCTACCCACAGTTCCATCTGATTCAAATGATGCCATTAAAAGCGGCTGCCACAGAGCACAGATTTTGTTCATTACTCTGAACACCCTTTACTCTCCCACATGGTAATAAGTGTATTTGGACACTGAAACTTCTACAGCCACTGCTTAGTTTTGTTCAGCTCATTTCAGAGCTCTGTGTCTCCACTGCTGCGGTTTGCACAGCTCAGTTTCTGAAGCTTTAACCTCAAAACACCACAGAAATGTTTGTATTTCTGTTCAAATGAAAGCTGAGCTCCTAGACTCTAAATCAGGGCTGAATGGCAACTAACCCTCCCCACCAATCCCAATCCAGCCCAAGCAGAGGCAGAGCTCTGGCTAATCACCTGAGCAGTGTTCTGTTCCTGTCCTGCAGACTCAGTCCACACCTGAGGACTTTCCTCTTTCAAGTCCATCTCCTCCCTGCCTGTGTGCTCCATGAGAAGAAGGAGATCTACTGGAGTAATATCTGGCTGAAGGGATTCATCTGTTCATTGTGTTTCTGCTTCCAGAAGACAAGGTGATCTTCAGCAACATGGCTGTAAAAAAACAGAGAACAGAGACATTAAAACCAGCATGACACATGGCATAGAGCTATGAGGGATTTATTATCTGCTACCACGCTTCAGTAACACAGAGTAAAGCAGGTTTGCCTTTACAAACACCTCCTACAAGATCCAAACACCTTAAGTTATGGGAACAAGGGAAAAGAAAACTTATCTCACTGAGCATGGTCAAGTCCTACTGTTCACCACTTTCTATATCCCATTAAGGAGGAAACAAATTAACTATTGCACCAATTGCACTGAAAGATTACACTGAATTGTTCCTGCATGTCTTTCCTTGGCCACAGGCCATCCACATCACCTTCTCCTCACTGTCCTTCTGGCACCTACAGGCCTAGAAATCAATTAATAACGCAAAAAAGGGACCTGAGGCTTCCAACAAGAAAACACTACGTTCAGAGATGCATCACCATTTCCTCAGTTTGCCTGAATGAGGTTTTGTTTGAGCACCAACTGGTTTTCCATGTAGAGACAGATTTAACCTTGGACAAAACCCCAGTCCCAGGTTAGTACAGTGTTACAATAGCCAACTACTAAAAAGGAACAATGAAACTTGAACTCTCAAAGATCCCAACAAACTGCTTCCAAGCTTGGTTTTATTCACCTCTTGCAATTTGACTGGGGCCTCTCAATCTGACGTTGTGATCCCAGAAGGATAATTTACAGCTCTGGTGATTGTTTGAGTCGGTGGCTCAGCACCTTCCCAATCCTGCGTCTCTAATGTCACATTAAATCACAGGCCAGGAATTAGTAAGAGGACGAGCCCATTTCATTTCTCAGCTACTCCAATTAACTTTATTTTATATCCAGTGCCTTGCTGGGCTGATCCAACGCCAGAACCCATCTGTGCACCAGGAAGGAAGCAGAAGGCTCCTTGCTGATGCTTTCACTCATTTGCATTTTAAATGCAAATTCTTTTAGTCATAATTTATCCCTATAAATGCTAGCATTTGGCTTGTCATTGACAAACTGAAAAATAGATAAGGAGAGGTAAAAAAAGCAGCAGGCACTTTCTGAATCCTAATTTTGCCAGCAAGGACTAAGCTGTGCAGACCTGAGCACTGACTGTTCCACTGGGCCTGACCAGCATGGATAAATCATCAGGGCAGGGAAGTCTCATGTCAGGAAGGCTAATGTCACTGAACTGTGTGGTGGAGCAAAAAAATCATATTACTTACATATAGACAAAGAAAAACAGTGGGAAATATATTTCTGGGCATCGCTAGACACCAAGTCTTGCTGTTTCTGGTGACTGGAGTTAAGGCTTGCTTTCTCACGCTGAGCAACCCAGCACACGTGTGCCCCACAAAAGCAGACACTGAGGAACTGTTCTGGCTTTCTCTTATATCCAAACATCTCCAGTTATGGGAATACAGGGACAGAAACCTCATCTCCATTAATATTGCTTGATACAAAACATGCCCAAAAAGCAGTTAGGAGAAAAATTAAAATGAAATCCACGTACCAGCATCCAATGCCTGAGCTTACTATGAACAAATAAACTGCAGCAAACACTTACAAGTGATAAACACCAGTTCTCAAAGTGTGGAAGGTCAGGGCAATTTAGATATATATTATTTATTTATATATCCAAGTACACACATGCTCTGATCTATAAATAAATACCATCCATCCCTACACAGAAGCCTTCTCTTAGCTACTTGTCATGTTAATAAGGATTAAATTAGGGGTTTTCTCATATCTAATCCTACCTCATTCACTGACCTCCTTCACTCATTTTATCAGGTATATCTTCTTTATTCAGAATATATAAATATATACATACATCAGGTATATGATCACCTCTACCCATGCAAAACGTGACAGCATTTATGTCAGTAACACACTGTGAACAACTTCTTTGCAAAATTTAACACCTATCCTGTTGATATTCTTCAGCTGGTTTATCCCCAACAGCTCTTTTCCTAGACTGCCAGTATTAATCAAGAACCAATTCAGGTAATTGCACTAACAGTAGCTGGTAGTTTAATCAATTAACTAACTGCTTAGAAAACTAAAAATAAAAAACAAACATTAGAAGTTTCAATTCGGGGTGGTTTGATTTTTTTTTAAACTATAATTATCCTGTTAAAAAGAAAGCAATTACATTACCTACTAATTGAATTAAGGGAAAGGCACAGTTCTGGCTAATTCCACATGGTGCAACAAGTAGCAGAATTTTTGGCTGACCTTCCCCACCAGCAGACGCTGAAGGTCTGAAGGAAGATGCTGACTCACTCCTGCAGAGTCATTTTGGCACAGATAACTTACAACTTGAGTACAAAGGAGACTGAAGGGTTCAGGCAGGGACTTTAAAAGACAAAACTGGTAATTAAGATTAATCTCTGAAAAAAGAAGTACCAAAAAGTTGGAAAGGAAAGCAGAAGACAGTTGTTTCATGGTTCTGAAAGTTAGCACTAACCTAAAATCTTGGGGGAAAATAAAGCAAGGCTGAACCAAATTCAGTGCCCCAGTGCTGCAGATTCTATAAACAGTCCAGTTATTGCTGTTCTTGACAGAAACTTAAATAATAAACAGCTCAGCCCAGCCAATTCTGCAGCAATAGGGAACAACAGTAGGAACTGCAGGATTTGCTGATGCTTTCAACTTCTGTACTTCCAAATTCATCCGAGGATCGACCTCTGGTATGCATTCCCTCAGTAAGTCTGTAATCATGAAAACACACTGAAAAGCACATTTCCCTGGAAACATGGATGTGCTGAGAAAGAAGACAATGCAGGAGGAGACAGGCTGTGTCCCAGAGAGCTCCCAGGGACAGGCAATATAGAAAGAAGGAGGCAGGAGAAAGTGTTGAAATTCAGCTGTGAAAAAAGCCCTGCAGTCAAGGCCAGGAGCTGGAAAAATCTTACCCAAAGTCACTGATGATAGAATTGCCACAAAACACCAACACCTGAGCAAGTTTTCTGACACTGATGACAAGAAGACCAAACTATGCTCACTGATCTTTCATAGGATGCTCCTCCTCGTTAATCCTGCACAATCTTATTTCCTTCCCTAGATACTGCACTCAATACTCATTACAGCCCTGACACTGACAGCCACAGTGTCTCGAGATTTTAACCATTTCCCTGTGGTCTTCTCTCAGCTTTGGTAGTTTTTTAGCAGAAATAAATGTGAAACTTTGGACATAAGCATTGCCAAATCACTAGCATGCAGGAAGCACTCTCTGCTTGCTCTCCACACTGTTCCCCCATGGATTATCCTTTGCAATTGTTGATTTTTCTCACTGTATTGAACACATCAGACATTTTCAGACAAGCTAAATAAACACCAAGACATGCACCTCAAGGGGAAGCCCTGCTGTGTCCAAGGGATTACCATAAGAATCTGTGTAACAGAAATTGAAACTTGAAATTGCAGAAATCCTAAAAGAAAAAAAGATAATTAAAGATAAAAGGCATTGTGATAGGATAAACTCCGTTTTTTCTCAGTATCCAGAAAGTAGGCTACATTTTGTAATAAAAATCCATGTAGAGGCTTAGTAAAACAGTAATCCAAACAGCTTGCTTAAACTCATGTTAAATTTACGTGTTATATATGTCACAACTATATTCTCTCCACTATAAAATATAAGAGGTCTGGCTCAAACATAATTCAATTTTTTTGGGGGGTAAGTTCTTATTTTCTGGAATTTGAAAGATTAGTCAATTATGACACACTACCCAATAGTCACCCAAAATTCCATACAATTCCATAAAAGTCACCCCAATGCTTTCATACAATCCAATGAGCATCACAAACATGAGCAAGAAGCAATGCCAGTGGAAGATGTTAAAGCATTTACAGTAACTGCAGACACAGCATTTTCCTCCCCAAATAACAGGCATGCCTCACCCTGTCTGTGCCGGGTGATGACACAAGCTGAAACAGTAACAGGCATAACTGAAGAGTACAAATAGAGTCCAGTACCACTCCAGAATGGCAGCGGTGAGGCGGTGACAGTCCCCTATCACTATATATTCACAATATATACTATGTGTGCGCGTGATGCACAACACAACACGATCGAAGAACCAGCAGCGCTCTTGTGACTTTGAAATATCTCCTCTAGTGGAACATTAGCTCATTCTGAGCTGTGCAAGCAAATTAACCATCCATTCAGGACAACACAGGTTTGTCTCAGAACACCATTCACTTTTATCTTCCTTTTCTCAACACCTTCTGGGACCTGCTGCTGTCACAGACCTACAGCCACCTCTCTGTAGTTTTTGCATTTTACATCCAATCCAGAAAATGCCATTAATGACAAAACTTCTCCTCTGCTGCTCCTGATGCCTCAAAAGCATCTTGGTGTCATTGTCTGACAGTTCTTCATCTTTTTGGAAATCTTGCTTAAAACCTCCTTTTGATCTTGGCAACACTCTCCAACTCCTCCCTCCTGTTCCTGTGGGATGGTGTTTTCTCTGGAGCTGTATTATTAAATCAGCAGCTTCCCCATGAACTGCATTCAGCTTCAGAGGATGGGAAAGCACTGCTCAGAGGGGAAAGGTGCCTCATTGCCTATCCAACAGCAGTGTCCTTGTTAGCCTTGCTGCCTCATCATTATACACCCTAAGCCACCACAGCTCCATGTGTGTCCCCTCACAGGTGCATCCATGATCTCCCCACAAACACTCAAGAGTGAACAGTGCTGTAAGAGAAAACCACTAACAGCGAAGTCACTGCTCGTTTGTGTTTGGTGTCTAAGTGTCTCAAACACAAGTTAAACCCAGTGAACTCACCTAGGGCTTCAATGGTAAGCTCTGTAAGTCAGAAAAAAACACTACAAAAAAATTAGAATCAACAATAACTGTATTTTCTTGGCAAACCTGCTATTAAAGAATGACAATTTCTTTCAATCCTGCAACTACACAAGAATATACAGAGACAATCTCTGGGGACTTCATCTGCAGCAACCTCTGTGAAGCTCACTGAGGGCATTCTGCTGAAAAATCCAAGCCAGTGGCTGCCAAACACTCATTTTTGCCCCTTCTCTGGGATGAGAAAGGGGGAATATTAAAGTGGACCAAGGGGAAAAGACCACCTCCCTGCTCAGGGAGGAGTAAAGCCACTCAGTATCTCAAACGAGAATTCACTTTACAATAATGGTGCATAAACCAGCTAATGTGATTTACTCCCCAGTGTAAAAGAGCCTTGCCATAGCCTGAGGTTCCCTGCAGCAATAACAGCAGGGACTATTGGCTTAATCCTCCCATGACTGAGCTCACTGACAACTGTGTGTCACCCCAGCCATGTGCAAGGGCAGCAAGATTGGTACAAAAGGGGTTTTACGACTCTGAGTCTTCCTCCAGCTTTTAATATGAAAATGATTTGTTATGCTCAAAAGGAACATCGCATTTGACTGCAAAAAGCTTTACCCACACTTGAAGTTAATTATCCTAGTTTGCCTAGAAGGCAGAGCCAGTGCATTTCCTGAGATCCTTTTGCAGGAACATGCTTTCATTGCAGCAAGAAGGTTTCTAACCTCATTGAGGACTGAGTCAGGACTGTCGTCACCTCTTCTGCATTCCCATCCATCACAGGCACATACTGTTTCAAAGAACTCTGGCCCTGGTGCATTTTGCACGAATGTTATCAATCACGTCACGTAAAACCACACTATTTATGTTTTACTGGTGAGTTAAAAATGGAAATCATACTAGGGTTGGGACAGCAAGAATTATTTATCTCCACAAAGGGAAAACTGGCTTCAATTTATTTTTTCATATAATAAATAGAAGAGCTCAGCCAAACACCAGCTCACTCTTTGCTGCCATTGTACATAATGAGTCTATCTCCTTATGGCACATCTATCATCAAAGCAACAATGAGCTGGAAAAGATCTCAGACCAAGGCCAGTCCTCTGCTAGACATCACACATTATAGTTCTTTTCCTAAAGGGACAGTGCCCAGGCACTGAAGGTGACAGCACAACAGCCTGACGTAACTATTCTGTCACAACTTATCAGGTAAGTAGCTCAAAATCCATTTCTACCACAGAATACAGGAGAATCCAGCCTGAGCACAGGTTAACAGCCTCCTGGGAACTACCTAGGCTATGTTTAGACACCTACTCAGAGATGCTCCAAGGACTTCTCTCTTGAATCCTAATTCTTGCATAATAAAGTATTTCTCACACTGTCCTCTCTCTCAGTGGGCAAAGACTCAACTTCATTACTTTCTATATATGCAAATCTCTTCTTTAGTCACCTCTCTTCCCATTTGCTCAACATCTACACAGCCACTCCAGCAACCGATTTCTTCCTCCCACCCTCAGCTTCCTGAATCTATGGCCACGTTCCTCATGTTCTTGTCTTCCCAATGTTTCATCCTCTGAGGTCCCTGTGATATCACGGATGTTGAATCATATACTGCAGTTTTTGGGCTCCAGCTGCTCAAGGCAGTGACCGTGCCTTCCTAAAGGATTTGGTTTATAAATCACAGAGAGAGCAGTCTGATAAAGCAAGGAAGCAGGGAATACATGCATCTAAAGTATAGGATGACACAAAAGGAAAATAAATGTCTATATCAGTGTCTTCTACAGTTCTGCCCACACAACCTTCAAGATGGCTCTATTAGGGGTTACTGAAAGAAAACAAACCATTCCTCTCCAGCTTCTTCCTGCCAATTTTTTGTTTCCCATCCCTTCTCCTCCTCCAGTAAACTCTTTCCGAAAGAACTGTCACTTGGAGGGGATTCTTCCCCTTCCTACAAGCAGGTGGTGCTGCCTCCTCTCTCCTTGTCCCACCCTCCTGCACCTCTCCTCTGAATTTAAATCACCTGTCATAAAATTCAAAAAAAACAAAACGACCTTGTTTCTGCACATAAAAACACATACCTGAGATGGCTCCTTCAGAATAGCTGCTGCTCTGCACTACCCCAGAGAACCAATGGACTAGCTGCACCTTCAAACAGGTGGGGACTGACATATAGAGCCACTTCAGGGCTACAATACAACAACTGCATGCTTTACTAGCAGGAGATAAAAGTGACAAATAGACCCAATCTCATGTTCAAGTCCAAACAAAATTCACCATACAAAACCAGCCCACTTAATTAGATACACTTAGAAGTCCATTAGAATTCAGTGTACACAGCTGCCAGCAGCTGCAGGTGGTCAGGAACACACTGGAAGTGGCTGCTCACTGCAGAGCAATTTACCCCAGGAGAACTCATCCAAGGATTTTCTGCAAAGGATAGGACTAAGGGTGCCAGAGGAGAGCTGACAATACTGCAGGCCCATTTCTCTCTAAAATCAAACTGTCAATTATTCCATCAGATAACAATAATAACAATTACTCCGATATCTCAGCCTATAAACAAGATAATAAAGCTGTCTGTTTTTGCACAAGAGAAGCATCCATGAAGCAAAATGTCAAAAGCCATCACAATTTCAGAGAGAAGTTTTCCATTTAAGGACAGACTAGAGCAACATTCACTCCTGTATTACTTTCCCTAGAAAGGAAGGCATTAGAAGGCTCAAGACTGCCAATTATTTTATTGTGTCCACAAAACATGCAAAGAATTCTCTTGTAAAATCAGTTGGTGATTCATTAGCATCTCATCTTCTAACTGAACTACAAGAAAAAAAAACCCCTAAATTATTAAAAATCTGACAGAACAAAGCAAAAGTTCAGTATAGTCTCTATTCCCATTGAAACTCACAGGGAAACATTGATAGGCATTTTACAAACCCAGTTTTGCATTTGATCATTCTTTAAAGGCCCGTAAGAACCATAAATATATAACCATATAGTGATACACTAGACAGGCTGATGCCGAGGTAGAAAAAGTGCATCACAAATACTGACCCTTCATTTCACTGTCAGGACTATGACTACTGCCAGTAGCCTAAACCAAGTTTAAATTGTAATTTAGGGACCTCGTAAGAACCCTCCTGAGGCTCTGCAATGTACAGCTGAGAGGTAAAAGGTGACCACACATAGCTCTTGTACCGGGAACTAACCCTAAAAAGGTGAATTATCCCTTTAGGATGAGTAATTCTGAAAGGCACAGCATCAGGACCTCGATCTTCCATTCCAACTCAACCATTTAACAAACTCGCATAAACTCACTTTTAACGGAACTGGGGCACAGGAGGGGAAACGGGACAACTCAACACCAATACACACAGAGCAAGAGAGCCACAAGACCAAGCATCCACTTGCTACAACCACAACCAAGACCACAGGAACAGGGTCTTTGGCACCAAGACCACTAAACCCCACAGCTTCCAGCTGCAGCGACTGCTGCTACTCACACCAGGACCTTCATGAATGGAACCCCCTCAGGGCAGTGGGGAAGGGCCTAACTTCCTTCAACACCAAGCCTCAGGGCCACCCAGCCAGGAGCCTTGCCCTGGTGGGGCCACACAGATGCCCAATAAGCCCCTGGGGCAAGAGAACCTCATGAGCGTGGAACCCCCCAAGCACACCGCACCGCTGCCCTGGCAGGGGGTCTGCCACCCACACCCCCTGACATAGTCTCCACGGCCACCAACAGCCAATCCGAAGACGGGGTGAGACGCCCCCTCCCCTAATTCGGCGAATAGGAGGCAGGGGCGCGAGGCATGCGGCCAATCAGCAGG
>VZRH01005616.1:340601-358157 GCA_013397555.1 Urocynchramus pylzowi | reverse complement strand
ACCCCTCAGTCCCCTCACTCCCGTCAGTCCCCTCACTCCCCTCAGTCCCCTCAGTCCCCTCACTCCCCTCGAGTTCTCCAGGACAGGGAGGGCCGGGCCCGTCCCCCGCTCCCTCCTGCATAAGGAGGTGACTCCCAAACTTCTCGTGGGATCCCATCCGCAATGCTCTGCAGCCCCTTCAGTGCTACCTGGCTGCCCCTTGGAGCATAATTATCTAAAATTGTGTCAAAACCAGTGGATTCCACTGGAATTTTACTTAAAGCTGAAACGTGAGCTATTAATATCTTCTGAAGGTCAACCCATGAGAAAATGCCCACCAAAGGGCTCCTTCTGCCTAAAACGTCCCTGAATGGTGCTATAACTTAATTTTTTTCATGGTACATGTGTCTGAGTCCTACATGTCGGCTCAAAGAAGGATAATAATTACTATTGTTCAGAAATGTAATTAATTGGTCATTCCAGTGGGGTTACTGCCATATTTGTGTTTAGTGTTTATCTGGTTGTGTTATGGTGGCAAGGAAAAACATCCCTTTCTTATTACTCATTTGCCATTAGTACACACTCAGGTAGCTCTTTAATCAAGTAGCTCAGTAGTTATTTAAGCCAGACAATCCCTGTGTTTAGGACCTTTTAGTTTTATTCTAAATGGCTTCATGGACTGTGTGTAAACCACTGTTCACTGCAGTGTGGGCAGATACAGATCCTGCAATGGGCCATAGCGGCCAATTGACCCAAGCCCAGGAGGACAGATAGGGGAAATTTGGGTTAAGCATTAATCACTGCTTTTACAGAACTGGTTTTGCGCAGTCTCTGTGCTGGGAGAACAGTGAGAGGGTCAGATCTGGATGCCATTAAGTGTAACTCTCCATTAGGTCTGTCCTTTTAAAGCCTGGACTAGTCTTTTAAATTAAGAGCTGCTGTTGTAAATTGAAATCATTCTCTGTTGTACTGACCCCCTTCCATGAGCAATCAAAATTTCAAAAACAGCCCACAGAAATACAAATTTTCTAAATTGTGTTTATGAAGTTGATATAAAAATGTTAGATATGGGTTTTAAACCTCAGGTTAGCAGAATTAGTTTAATTTAGAAGTTTGTTCATTTACCCCCACCCCCCCCCTCCAACTATACTTCTTTACATCTCTGGGCAGTTCTCTTAATTTAAATTATGGGAGTCATGGAGCCAATTTATTTCTCTGTCCCATAGAACCAGCTTCAATTTCATTATACCGTGCTGAAACTTCAGGAGAACAAGTACTACAAGGAAATACATAAAAGCAAACAAAACTGCTTTATTTCTTATAAATTTTAAAACCTGCATTTGTTACTTTTTAAAAAAAAATCTAAGTGCATTTTCATTTGCGTTTTCCAAGAGTCTCCCTAACATTTTTGAAGACTTGGTGGCTCCACCACAAGAGATGTAGTCCCACGGTGGAATACAGAACAGTGCACTTTCCTGAAACAGGGCTCACATTGAAAGTTGTTCCACAGGTTATTATTTTGTAGTCAAATCAGCACAAGTTTGCCATGGATACACCAAAGCTGCCAGATGCTGGTCTGATTCATCCCCTGCAGTATCCGGCATCTGATGTAATGCCTATTGTAATTCCCACATTTGATGTGTTGTTTCTGATGCTCCAGCACAGGCTTTGTTTCCCCCACAGCCTTGTGCTGGCAGAGAGAGAGGCCTTCACATGAGGTTAGTTTATTTATTTCTAATCTGCATAATTCAAGAGAACTACATGAAACATCCCTCTTCACCTCCAGTCTGGAAGGTGCTGTAACCCTCCTGAAAATCCTCCTTTCCCTGCTCAGCTCCTGGGCTGTCAGATCCATGTCTCCATCCCTGCATCATCTCATTTGGATGCTGCTGCTGCAGCAATTTCTCTCATTTTGCCTGTTCTGTCTCTTCCCTCTGGTCACTCCAACGTTACTTTTTTCACTGGTTCCCAGATGGAAGCAAGTGTACTGACTGGCTTCTCCCCTGTTTTCAGATTCCAGGTGGAAAAGCACACAGGAACTCCACCCCATTTAATTTACTCATGAATTTCTTTCTGCTCTCTTTCCCTTGGACCACCTCACCTGTTCCTTTCACCTAGAAAAACCACTCCTAAATCTCTGCCATAAAAACAAGCCTCCCCTACCTGGACCCTACTCCCTAAAGCTGCTCCCCAACCCTCTCTCAGACCCCTAGAAAGGTTTTCTATTTTTTCCCCATCTATATGGATGTTTCAGGTTTTGTTTGGGTTATTGGATTTTTCTCCATGACATAATCCCATTTTGAGGAACATATAGATTAAATATGACAAAGAAAAATGCTCAAGTGCTCTAAACTCATTTGAGTTATAGAACAGCCACTGCCTCCCTGGCCCTGGTGACCTCCCAAGTCTCATTCTGTGCATGACAAGTAGGTACTTAGGTCTAGATTCCCAAATTAAGCTGCACATGGAATTGAGCTATGCTTTGTGGCACCCACTTCCCACCCCCATGCAAGTCAGCAGCTGGCTGTGATTTAAAACTCCAATCGAGAAGATGGAAAAACTTCAGCTCTGTCCCTGTGTCTGTTACAACCTGCTAAATTATAATGCAGCTGAAATGTAATTATTTTTCATCCTGCACAGAGAATACAAAACATGAATTCACTAGTTCAGAGTAAGCCACAATAAATTTAATTAAAGTGGCCTCATATAAAACACATACAAGTACAATAAAGTTATTTTATTTTGGTTCTCAGGATCACTCCTCCTCCAAAAAATTAGTCTGTTTTTTAAAAACATGCTGAATTAATCCCTTTAAAAAATTGACTAAAACAAGTTTGAGGGTGTTGTGTAATAGGATCTACATCAACTCAAAAATTTCAATTTTAATTTAAATGAAAAACATACCATTAGCTGAAACATTTCACCTCATGCATTCACTATTGGCTCTCTTTTTGCCTGATTTGTCCCCAACCAAGTGGCATTTATCCTGCAATTGTTAATAATAAAGAAGCACAAAAATAAGCCAGGAAACAACTTTCATCATCCCCCTGCTCCCCCCCCCCGCTAACTTTCACTGGTCATTTGGTAAAAGGTACAGCAAGTTTTAGGAAAAGGCAGCTTTTCAGTTCACTGAAAATCTATTTAGCAATGCTCTGCTGGGATGTTGGGATAGGAGAAGTAAGTCCTGATGCCAAAATGCCTGCAGGGAAAATATTTTGCCACTCACACACCAATATCTCCCTGACTCCATTAGAACAATATTCATAAAGGCAGCTGCTGCTCCTGATGATGCCTTGACATCCCATGGTTTTAAGGAGACAGAAATCAACTGGGAGTTTGGCATTTCACAGCTTTTGCTGCAAACTGTCTCTTTGCAAGATTCTGCAGGATTAGAAAGGGATTTTTCCTTTTTGTGCTCAGCTGCTCCTGTGGAACCCCAGCCTTTCTGCAGGCAGCATGTTGTGGTTCCAGTCAGCCCAGTTTAGGCAAGTACAGTAACTCCAGTGCAACCCAGTTCTTCTCTGCATTTCCAGACTTGTTCATTCTTGGAGCATTTCCCAGAAATCTGTGTTGGACAGATGTAGTTCAACTTCAAATCCAGGTCAGCTACTTCTTTAGCTGGGATTACTGTTAATTTAGTGCACACATTTCTTCTCTGGGAAGGATCTCAGCTACCATGACCCTGACAGCACTAAACTGCCAGCACCCAACACTACCAGCTGATTTCCCACTGGAGTTCAGATGTCTCCACGACCCAGCCCTGGTTGTGTAGAAGCATTGCCATCAGTAGGAAATAATTTGTGCATCAACTGCAAAGTAAACACAGAGGGTGTTTGGGTTTCCTTTCCATTAATCAGGCCAGAATGACTTGGGAAACTCTCCATACATTGTGATATTTCTGAGTTCATTAGAAAGTTAAATAAAGGTTTCATATTCTCTATTAAAATTATTACTCTATTTAAAATTATAAAAGAATTATTAAAATTATAGTGCATTATGCAAGATTTCTAATTTTTCCAGAAGATTTGTCTCCAGCACTGGGAAAGGATTTGATACAGCCTTTGACAACCTTTTTCAAAATGTGGTGATGCGATGACAGTCAGTTTTCCTCCACCTCTGTCAGGAAAGAAGGGATCTTCAGAGATCTTCCTCCTGCTTCTGCATACATTTGGTAGATGAATAAAAGAGACAACATAAAACCAAATTCAGTGATAACTTATGGTAGATGTTTAGACAGCAGCCACATTTTCTTTAAAAATATTTGTATTTTAAGATTTAATTTAGTACATGTACTAACTCTATACTCTGTTTATCTTGGCTTTTTATAGAACAGCTAAAAGTAAGTCTCCTAGCTGGGAAAACTCTGTATCCTTTTTCAGTATGTATAAGGATAAAAATATTTTTCTGTCAGATGGTCAGTCTTTCTCCTTCTGCAGAAGTTACAAATTAAAAGTCTGACCTTCTGATGGATGTAGGAGCTGGCAGAGGGTTTCCAAGCTACCAAATCCTCTACATCACAGACACCTCAGTATATAACCTGACCAGGCTTTCCCTGATGAGAAACTGAGGTTTTTATTCTTGCAGTTTTGAACAAGAGACTAAAAACATCATTGAAGACAAGTTTACTTGTCTATTTTCTAAAGTCTATTTCTACTTACTTCATGCCTTTTAAGTAGGGTCTTTATCCTTATCCCCAGTGCTTACTCTCCTGATGTGGTTTTATACAGCAGTCACATCCTCACTGAGGTTTGTTTTGTCAGACCACACAAAATGTATTTCTGTATTTCTTTTGTTTCCTCCTGTTTAGCACATTCCTCATTCCCAGCTGTCTACACAGCCCCTCTGCTCTAGTGGGGCAACAGGGCTTTTACAGAGAAGATTTCATTACAGAATATGCAGTTTTAGAAATTGATTGATTTTTAAGGGCAAAAAACATCCCCTGGGATAGTTTCAGCTCTTATCTAAATGTCTGGATGTCCAAGCTTGTGGAAATCCTCACCAGTTCCCATTCCATCCTTCAGCACCTATAGAAGATAACTAAGATTCATCTAGAGATGGCATCCAGAAAGCATTCAAAAACACAGGTCAGCAGGCAAGTTCAAGTGGACAAGGCAGACCTGAGTCCAAAATTAGAATCAAATTTACATGTTGTGATGTAGGCTGGTAATGAAAGTAACACAAAAATCTATTAGGAACTTACCTAATCTACAGCAATGGCACAGATTCAAGATCCATAACCAGTTACAGTTAATAACTAAGCTAAAACCCAGTACTCCTCTAGAATTACTCAAGACAAAAAGCAATGGCCCTAAGCTCTGCTTAAATAGGACTCCTGGGCTTGGGGGGTGGGGGGTGGGTAGTCCCAAGTGAAGCTGCTTAGGATCAGGAGGATTTATTAGTGGCCTCTGAAGTCTAACATAGTGGTGTACTGCTGCTGTGGTGCTAAAGTAGAGCTTAGTCCCGATTTAGCCATGGGTTCTTGGAGAAGTTGATTTGGCTTTTATTTCATAAAGGTTTAAATTGAGTATGTCTTAAGTCTAATACTTGTATTATTACCCTATTTGTTAACAGCTTACAGGACTGGTGCACAAAAAACAAAATACAGTTGTGGTCGGATTTTTTTTCCCCTTAATTTCAAGCTATTACTTACCATGGTCTTAAGTTAGTCTTTAATTTTTTATCACAACATTTTAAAAATTAGGTCTTTGGAAAGAGAAACACTGCTGACATTTTCTTACAGCACTCTGGGATTTTGCTTTGCTTCTTGCTTTTGCTCTTGCTTTGCTCTTGCCTTCTAGCTAGTTTAGCTAAACAGTCTAAATTTTCTCTGGACTGCCCCCCTTTCCCTTCCCTTGGAACCATGTGAACTTGCTCCAGGCCGGGACCCAAGGAGACATCCAGAACACCTTGCAGCCTGCCGGGGGGTCCACCTTTCCCAGCGCCAGAGGGACTGAAACAGCAACAATCCACCGGAGAGACTCTCGGAGTGTGTGATCTCTTCACAGCAGTGAACATATTTTGTCCTCTGGTACTGTTCATTCTGTGTGCTGGGGAGTGCCGGGCCTAAGAATAAACAGGTTCTTTCCATCCCTCTCTCTGAGGAAATCCTTCCCGAACCGGTTGGGGGGAGGAGCCGTGTGGGTTTGTTTTCTGGAGGGGCCCCTTTGGAGGTCTTCCCACAAATTTGCCCTAAACCAGGACATAAAAAATGCCCCCCTTATGGCATATGAGTGGGGTTGTGTTGCTTTGAATCACCTTGGGGACTGGGGTTTCCTGAGTGAGTCCTGACCCTGCAGCAGGTGCTGTCTGAGCAGACCCTGGGACTGGTGTCATTTTGGGCTGCATTCAAAGTGTTTTTGCAGCATGGTTCTTTGCAGTCGGATGTGTCCTTCAAGAGGGTAGTTGTCTGGGTAGAAGAGAAATGTTTGTTTAGTGAGTGATTAGTTTAAAAGGAGGGAATGTTTTCCAACTGAACTGAGTTGGAAGTTAAGTATATTCCACCCACACTGTAGACAGATATATGAATGCCTTTGAAAACACCTGGTTTGGAAAACAGGAGGAATCAAATGGAGCAAGTGCCAGGATTTTTCAGGGAGTTAATGCTACCTTATCTCTGAAACGGATAAAAACCAAATTATATCATTCCAGACAGCCACTAAGATTGAAGCTGCAGCCTCTGCCTGGGTGCAGATGGCTACAAATAAGAAACTTCTGTAGTCACACAGACAGGAAAAACATAAGAATGTGCTGTTCAAGGGAAAAGCACAGAGCTGCACAGAGCTGCCCAGAGCAGGGAATGCTGGCAGGGCATCCACCATGCTTCAGTGAAACAACACTGGAGGAAAGATGCAGATATTGTAGCCTGGGAAAAAATAACAAATTTGCTTCCCCAAAATCTTTTAGTGAACAGAACATAACCTTTTGAGCCAGTCTTTTTACAGGAAATAATCCTCATTGTCAAAGTTCAGGTGATGTTGTCCAGGTGCACCCGAATGTTACCTACTCCAGGTGTGCCCAGGCACCTGGCAAGCCTGACCCAAAACAAAGGTGCTTTTTTCAAAGCAGCAGATTTACATGTTTAAGTTACGACAGGACTTTGCATTTCTCTGTTATGATGGAATTGTTAAACTGTTGCTTTGTACTCCTGTAACCCCAGCCTGCACCTAGTGGAAAAATTCCAGATTTGCTTGCCTGAGCACGAGGCTGCAGTTCACAATACAAGACTTGCTGCAGTTCCAGCTGATAGTGCTAGTGTGTCCTACATCATGTCGGGTTTGCTCTGCCTTCATTTTGCAGGGATCCCCCTGGAGACTTGTTTCCAGAGTTTTGCTGTTAGAGTACAACCGGTATTTCCCAGGGCTCTTAAATCTGTTTGCTTGGGAAGACTGTCTATAAAGCCAGTACACCCCACTGGGAGCTCAGGTAGGATCTGGACTCTTCAAGTTTATCAAAAGAGCCCAGACTTTGATCCCTGATTTTCAAAATCTGCTGCTTAGTGAATTTGCCTTAATAATACAGCATGGTAATAGCAATGGCATTTCTCAAAACAAATGTTGAGTATTTTTAATCAAGAGACTTGCCAGCTGCAGGCCCAGCCCCTCAGAAGCTGATTTTTACACTGAAATGTCTTTGCCTCTGTGGTAAGATTATTTTGAAAGTTATTCTTATAGTTGCTGAGGTATTCAGGAAGGCAAAGAACAGGAATATGCCTAAGATGACAAGGTCATTTTTCACTACTTGGATCAGCTTGATATGAGCTGAATTCATCTCCCTGGCGAGTTCTGTTTCACCCGAGAATATCCTAAAAGTTGAATGAGCTGCTTCACATCCTAGTGGTTCTCCTCAACCTCAAAAGGTTGTAAATGTGCAGAGAAGATAAACTGTGGCTGCCCCATCCCTGGAAGTGTTCACGGCCATGTTGGATGGGGCTTGGAGCAACCTGGTCTAGTGGAAGGTGTCCTTGCCCATGGAAGGGGTGGAATGAGATGGGCTTTGAGGTCCCTTCCAATCCAAAGCATTCTGGGATTCTGTGATTTCCTGTATTCATCTTTGCACTGAATTCCACGTCCTGGTTCCCCTTCTCTGCTCTTTCCTCATTAATTCCCCACAGAACTTTTAGGAACTGTGCTGGTGATGCCTGTTTCTCTTTTTTTCCATCACTTACCTAGTTTTATTTTCACCTGTTCACTTTCTCTCTTAGTATAGAGAAAATTATTTTAAAATAATATTATCTCATTTAGTATAGAGCAACTGCAACACAGCAAAACCACAGAGAAGGTGTAATTAAGACTAAATGTCAATTCAGTATTTCTGTGACACCTGCTGGGAATGTATCTCCTTTCAAAGTTTTTCTCCAGGTTTTATTTCACAGCTGACATGTTGGTTGATAACAGAAATATGAAATAAAAAGGAATGAAAGAGCCCTGTGCTGTACAGAATGCTGGCTTCTCTCAGTGTGGAATACTCAATAGTGAATCATACAATTGTTAAAAAGCTATTGGCAAACACTGGAGTTGAAGGTGGAAAAAAGGCATAATGTGCAATGTTTTTCCTTCCCTGACTTTAAAGAAACATCTTTCCAACGAAGACAACAACTTACATAGCCATAAACTCATTTGAATCTTATTTTTCATTGCTGTACTTCTTGTATGCTCCTTTGGTAAATTATTTCCTGCCCTGTGCCAGATGCTGTTTCCATTCACAATGAAGTAACAGTCTTCTGTGAGTGATATCATAGTACCATACCACAGCCCTTATTGTGACTTCTCAAATTTACCACACTGAAATACATTCTTTGTTGATTGTTTGGAGACTTTCATATCTAGGGTTTCACTGAAGTCAGTCTAAAAAAAAAAAAACAAAAGAAAAACCCCAGAGCCCGGAGAACTTGGACAGTTTGCAATGTGCAAGAAAAACATGGAAACAAAAAAAAGGGCAAAACCTAAAAGTTTGACTATTTGATACATTCTTGTACAGACAGAGGGAAAGCTTAAAATAAGGCTTGTGTAAGTCATTGTGGTTTAGGTTTTGTACCACCTTTTTAGGAGGTGGTACAAATATTTAATTACTGACCATGCCAAGAGATCTACCTGTGTGCTTTTTCTAGATGATCCAGCTGATGCGGGATCAGCATATGGTGTTGGCCAGGGAAACACCTGGCTTGGGGGCTGCTCCCCTTTTACCCTCCACATGTGCTTTCTGGCCACAGCTCTGCAACCATGTGCCAAAGGAAGTGTATCCAAATACAAATAATTTCTAGTGTATCAACCTGATCCCAGCTTTAGACTCTCCTAAACATAGACCAGGAACTTTACAGTTGCCTGCTGTGATCTGTAGTTTTTATCTCATGCTGATACAGTTCCATCCTTTGCTGGGATAAGGTTTATGAAAACTGGTGGATGTGTTTTTGCCAGTGTCTGTGTGCATAGAAGTGATTCTTTTGAAGGATTATGTAAAGATATATGTTCTAGAAGACGGAACAAATAGAAAGAATCTGGTTGAATTACTTAAGGCCTGATCATGCAAGGAGTGGAGCACTCTGAATTTTAACTACAGATTAGAGCACTTGCATCCCCAGGTCCCTGTAAGGTTGCAGAGGTGTATCTGTGTGTGTATATGTGTTTAAGCATAAATTGATCTAAGGACATAATTATTGCTTATCCCCCCCCTCCCCCATTAGAAGTAAAATGGTAGTTGTGAAAAAGAAAGGGAGATGAAAGACTTTTGCAATTAGTTAGCGAATATTGATTTAACATCTTCGCTAAGCAGCTTTTTTTTTTTGATTGCTTTTTAGCCTTTCCAGTTGACAAAGAACTGGCAAATGGGTCTGCCATCCAGCTGTATTTTCAGTAAGTAAGGAAAAGGTCTTGTTAGACATCTTAACAGAAATTTATCATACCCAGTAAACATCTTAACAGTTATTTATCATACCCAGTAAAATATTGGTGTGTTTAAATATGCTCATCTATGAGATTTTAGAAAATAGAAAACCTGGACAAATTTTGCCCTTATTGTTGTCCACTGAGAGTCTACCAAGTAGTACGCTGAGGAAAAATTTAGCCAAAAGCAGTTTTGAGGGAAACTATTAAAATACAGATAAATGAAGATGTCTGCTGATGCTAAGAATCTGCATTCGTGTGGTGAAGGATTCATTCTCACACTGCAATGCATTCTGATATATATTTTTGTATCATCATTTTTGTATCATCATTTTTGTATCATCATTTCCTATTTTAAATTCAGCTCTTAAATCCCAAAGGGGAATTAACTACCAGCCATTTGCATTTTAAAGTGAAAACTCAAATCTCAATAGAGTGCTCTACTTAAGACTCCTTTTCTATAACTTAGCCAATGAGCTACATTTTGGTGGAGACCTTGGGGAGTCAACCAAGTGACTGGGACAAGGCAGGAAAGCCTAGAATTGGAGGAAGCCTTGTAATTTGCTTCCAAAAACGCTGAGTGCGCTGATATCAGTGTGAAGCTCTCCTTCAAAATGATGTTTTTCATTATTGTGGGGCAAAATGTCCTTAATGTTGGGGGAGAAAAGGGATCTTCAAGCTTTGGCAAGCTGCGATGGCAAAAGACACAGCCTGTTCTCTCTTCCTGTGAGGGAAAATCATGGTAAAATAAAAGGAGCAGCTTCAAATTCAGCCCTTTGCAAGATATGGGAAAAAGACTATTGGAAAGTTGCAGGGCAGGGATTTTGTTAAAGATCTCTCAGGAGCTGACTCATCTTCTGAGAAAATGTGATTCAGAAAGAGGCTGTTCTCCCCCTCAGGCCACTGGTTTGGGGTGGAAGTTGTAGGCGGTCCCCTCCTTCCCTTGGAGATGCTGGGATTCAGCTTCTACTTACATGTCCTAGTTCCTTTCAGCTGTGTCCTGCTCTTTGCCTTTCTTCAACTGACACTGACTTCAAATACATGTATTTCTTTATTTCTTATCGCCAAGAGAACCTATATTCAAACTCCTTGCTGCCTTAGGAGTTTAAAACCTACCAAAGCACTGCTACATCTCACTTCTTGTGGCCCTCCAAAGAACTCTGTTTCAAAGGTTATAAAAACCCTGGAGCAGAATATGAAGCCTCTCTCTTTAATGAGTTTGTAAGTCAATAGCGCTGTAGAGCCCTGGGTGTATTTGGGTCACTGAAATAAAAAACTTGTAGAGCAAGGTCTGCAAATATGAATTCCTGTGCCCGGGAATTCCTGTATCCCACTGATTTTCTTCTGACTCTCAGTTGAAGACCAGGCTGCTGCTCAGAAAAGACCCTACAGCTCCTTCCCAATGTCAGGTCTAGTGATAGTGCTGGAGGCAAAGCTGCAGGTCCTGTGTCTCCAGGTGTGCATTTCCAGCACCTAAACGTCAATATTCCTGTGTTGAAATAAGAAGGATGACTCGGTGTTTGAGAACTATGAGGCCCCAATGATGATTGTAACAGGAAATGTCTTAATATTTGTTTAAATAGAATGATGCAAACTGCAGCCTTCTGTGCTGATACCAAATTAAAGTAAGGAGGGGATTTTTGGAGTTATTCTGCTTTTAAGTGCAACAGGAAAAAAAAGCACTTAAAGGTACCATGCAGCTGATGGAAAACTACAGTTCCCAGTAATTTGAATGATCAGACATGATATGTCTCCTAGACATTGAAATTCCTTATTGCCTGTTCCTGTGTCATAAGTTCCTCATACACCCTGTTCTTGCAAACTGAGTAACTGCTCAAACAAGTGATTGGGGGTGAAATAAAAGGTGAGTTTGGTGTGCTGTGAAACAGCTTGTTAGCACAGGCAATTCCATGATGCCTGATGGAGCACATGCTGAATCAGATCTGATTGCTGAGGGAGGAATCAATTTTTTGCTGTTGAATTACACTTATCTTCAGAGATGCAAATGATTCCACATTTACTCAGCAGGACAAGTCCTGAGGTTTTTATATTCCATGTTGTTCATTGCTGTGCCATTTGTTATGATGATTTGGCTTTTAATCTACCAATGAATACTGAATGAAGAATTAAATCATGAATCAGATCTCTTCTGTTGCTTGCCAGTAACACAAGCCATTTTTATTTTCAATTTCAGGTTTCTTTTACAGTAGAGGACAAAAATAAATTATGAGTGAAAAGAAGTTAAAATTATTCTTCTCAAGCAAGACTCCTGTATCAATGCTTAATCTTTCCATTATGTCTGATGTCATTAATCATTCTACTGTAATATTTGACACAATCATTTGTGGGACAAATTAGGCTCTAATATATAAGCTGCAATAATACTGACTTATGTGGAACTGCAGCTAATTATAACATATTTGAATTTTCATCTTTCATTAAAGACCTCCATAAAATGAACAACCTTTCACACTGCTGAAATGACTGAGACAGGCAAGCAGAGGAGGGGTGAGGGAAGAAACATCCAAGGACAGCAGGAGAAATCTCAGCACCATAATGAGCCAATATCAGTTGTTGATGGATTCTTTTTAATTGTGGGCTTTTCTCTTTCAGATGGCTTCTCTACCACAGCTGTGGGGTTCAGCTTATTTAAGTTGGAATGGTTTGGTTGCCTTGATTTATGACCAACTGATTCTTCCATCTTCAGAGGTTAAACATCGCTTCAGTGCTCACAGGTAGACTAGAAGAGATAAAGGAGACAGGATGCCATTGCAGGAAGATATGTCTCACTGAGCAAGAGGAGAGTTCACTAAATATTTTCTGCTAAGCAGCCTCTCCTTCCTCTCTCCCCACCATGTCTTCACTGTGCCTTTACTTGTAGACCTCTAGACCCTCAATCTTTTGAGTTCTTTGTGTCAGGTTCAATGTTTGTGTTCAGTTCCTTGGAGAAGCATCAGGCATTGCTCTGCCTTGAGATCCTGCCAGTGCTCAAAGTCTCGGATCCATCTGGAGAGAGAAAATGAGCAGCATAAATTCCCAGTTTGTATATTAGCTAAAAAGGTGGTTAGTCTCTGCTATTTCTGCATTTGGGATCCTCAGTCTGAGTGTGGGCTCATTACTCTATTGAATTATATATCAGAAGTAATTTCGTTTCCTGGGAAGTGAATCCTGCATATGCGCAAATCTATTCCAAAATGGATTCCTTGTGTCTCTCAGATGTTGCTTTTGCCTTTGATAGTCTTCAGAAAAACAAATTGTCCAATTAAGTTCACCACTGGTTTTGCCCTCCATCTAGAAATGAGAAGAGATCATAGACTTAGCTCATTTTCTGGATGCTGAGATGCATATGCAGAGTGTTGAAGGAGCAGCAGCTTTCTTTAGCAGCCACTCTCTTGTGCTGCCCTTAAGCATCCCAGGTTGATGCATTTTTCATTTTCCAATGCAATTGAACCTTTCTGTGCTAGTGCTTCAGCAAAGTTGTAGTATCTCCAAACCTAACAGAAGGGTTATTTTGAAGTTTTCAGTTAGAGGAGTGTTAATGCCAGGCTTGTTTCCTTAACAGTCTGTTACATGCTGTAGGCAAGGATTGTGCTGTTTGAGGTGAACACAGCACAAACTGCTGTGATCTGCCCACTTCAGACATCTCAGTGGAAGCCAGATGAATGGCACAGTTTCAGGCATGGACCAGAGCAGTGGGAAAATGACCATCAAGAGTTAAGGGTTTATTGGTATAATGAAGGGTAGATTTTCTCCCTTCCCTGCCAATCCCTTTTAAAGAAGTCTCTGAGCAGAAACAAAGGCTTGCTGTCCACCACCATTTACTGTGTCATTTCTTTTCACAGATTTCTGTGCTGTTTTTCTCACGTCTGCAGTTATTGCACTTGTCCCTGTTTTTATGGTATGACCCCACTTGCAATGCATCTGTTTTTAGTTATTCTCCATTCTTTCACTCTTCTAAACTTCACTGTATTGCCCTAGAAATCACCTTTTTGTTTTTAAGCTCCNTTCTATGGAGCATCTTTGTTCTCACTGTATATTCTAAGCCCAGTTTCTTCAGCAGTTTCCTTCATCTCACTGCTGCTGGACTTCCTACATCTTGTCCCCAGTGTGTTGTCATTTTGAGTCACAGATGGAAGGCTGAGCTGCAAGGCTTCAGGAACCCTGGACTTCCACACAGAAGTGCTGCAGCCAAATACAGATGTCCAATTCCAGACCAGGTTGGCAACCTTCTAATGTTATTTATGAGTCTGGAGAAATATGTCCACAGGCACTTAAATAGCTGGATCTTGGATCAAGTTTGAGTTGGCTGATAAAAGTTTTGCATTGCTTTCTGCCCCTTACAAAGCCCTGATGATAGGTAGAGGTCTTGTCTGAAGGGCAGGATGGCTCCAGATGAGTTGGAGCAGTTAGGTGGGCATCATTTGTGCACTGTATTTTTCCTAGAAGCACTGCTTAGTATTTCTTACATTGCTGAATTGTGTTCATCAGTAGTAATATTGGAGTATGGTTATGATACTCCAATAAAAAGCAATAGGGAGTTCTTTACTTAATCCCACCACATTCTTTAGTTGTTTCTAACTTCAGCTGGCATTCTACCTCCTAAAACCCAGATTGACTCAATTCTACCTCTGCAAGCTCTACCTTGCACATACCTGTCACACAGAACTAGTATGAGTGATGCAATCCCCCATTTAAATCTTCAATCAAGTTTAGCTATATAGGATTAGAATTCACTGGCTAGACTAATTTTACACTTTAATCTCAGGAATTTAAGAGAATGGTGGGAATCTTCAAAGATTTCCTCACTTCTCCTGAACTCATTCTCCAGGTACTGAAAAGATCTCAATGCATCAGTTTGCTAAAGTTGCTGCTTTAATGAGAGACTTTATTGGTACTAAGATGCATTCCTTGATGACTTCTGTTTGCTCTGTTTATCATGAATTTAATGTTACTCTTTCAGAGCACATTTTTGCAATCATAAATATGCGCTTTTTGTTTACACAATCATGGTCTTGCAAGTGAAAAGGGACAGGGACGTTCACTTTTAACATTTCTTACAGAATACACACTGGCAGCCAAAGGTGAGGATGAGATTCTCAGTGCTTCATTAGCACGGGTGTCCTGGAAGAGGGACTGAGAGCTCCAGAGAACTTGGGTAAAATGGGATTCTTGGTAGTAAATGTAAACTGTCACCTACCTAACAGGTTTAACAGCAGGAGAGGTGTCCTTGGGAGTGCTGCAGCCTTGCAGCATTGCTTCGAATTGGTGCTGTTGTCACAGGCAACAGACAAGTAACAGTGCTCACCTGAAACAGACCTGCGCTCTGAATTAAACACGGCCATCGTGTCACCGTGCCTGCAGTGGCCAGTGTGGACAGGAGGCACCTGAAAAAAACCATCCCCAAAGCCTTTCCACGCTGAAAGCCTTTGGGTTTTTTCCAACTGATGGAATTCCATTTGCATCTTGCTGGAGGCTCTTATCTCTGTCTCTCTCCCTGCCATCCTGCAGTCATATGAATTTAGTTGCATGTAGAGCTCCTGATCATCACCAAGGGAAAGCTTTTTTTCTGGGGACTTTTTGTCAGACTGATCTCTGTATGAAGGGAAATGTGTTATCCTTCAAACTTTGATTTCTCACTTGCTTTTTAGGTAGTGAACTGAGCACTGATAGCCTTGCTCTTGAAGAGGGATATCCTATGTTGCAGCCTTGCTGCAGGACTTCAGCTCTTACACCCTGGTGTATGTACAGTGCAGGACTAGGAGCAGGTGAGAATGCAGCTAAGGTTGTACCTTATACTTAGCGGAGAGACTTCCCCAAGAGTCACCAGATTTAAAGTTTTTCAGAAAAACAAGGATCACACTGTTGGAGTCAGTGCTGTGAACATAAATTCTCACCAAGCACTGTGTAAATATTAAAAGTAAATTAATTTATGTAGCACATTAAATACTATATAAATTCAACCTCAAATGAAAGTCCCATCCCAGAGATTTATAAAGAACTTGTATATTTTGGACTGGGGAGGAAAAAAAAATCCCTCCTTTTTAAGTAAAGGGAAAAGCCTAACTCAGAATGTCTTGTTATTTACTCCTGTGTTCATATTCCACATTAAAATACTTACATTAAAATGTGTCAGTTTTCAAAAGCAACTTGTTACTCCGTTTTTCAACTGAACTTGGCCAGGCTAAAAAGAGAATTATATACGCCAGAGAACTGCAGTGAAAGAGATTTAAGGGTTTTCAAATAGTGTAAGAAAGAGACTATAATAAGTGACCAGTGGACCAATCAGCAATTTTAATTAAAACTGGGCTGCTTATTGATCTGTCATACAGATTCACCCCATCTGCAACATTTCAGCAATGTTCCTATTTCAGAAGACAGCAATGGAAGAGCCAGTAAAGAATGTGGAAGTTTAGAATGGAAATGTTTTGTAACTGTGACATTTTGTGCTAAGATCTTTTTCCATCCCATTTAAGCACCTCACATTATCTTCACACAAAAATGAAAGCAAATATATGGAATCTATAGGATATTCTAGCCTTGTCTAGTGGAAGGTGTCCCTGCCCATGGCAGGGGCATGGAATGAGATGAGCTTTTCCAACCCAAACCATTCTGTGATTCCATGATACTGCTTTTCTAACTTAATGTCAATGGGTTCTCTGCATGTCAGTGTGAAAAAAATCCAGGAAGTCTAAAATATATTGGTATTTTTAAAGATCTCATGTTCTTTAAACCAGTGGGATCTTTAGCGGTTGCGTCTTCAAGGTGGGCGTTTGTCATCCCTGAACTGACTTACATTTCCATTGGGAAAACCAAGGAAAGAACTAAAAAGGGGATAATAAATGCTCTGCACAGGTGTGGAAGGTCTGTGGTATCAGCAACTGCACTTGGTAGATCTGCTTTGTTCCTGAAGGGTTTGCTTATTTAAAAATTCTAATTATTCTAAATTTCCATTTTTAAAGTAACTTGGTGAAATTAAAATACCCTCAATGCAAATTTGGCACAAAGACCTGGTTTTAAAGCCAGAAATGTGTCCTGAAATAGCAGCACTAGCAGTGACAGAACATCTGCACTGGAAGGAACTGCTGCTGTGCTCTGGTTGAAAAGAAACACAAACTGAAGGTGGTGATGGTGATGTGTTTGTTTTTTAATTAAATACACGCATGTTACTTAAAGTTTATGGAGAGCTGTGCCGTGTTTATAGAGCAGCTTGTGTGGCAGCACATGTGATGTCTTCCAGGTAGTATCTGGTGAGCACCCGGTGTCGGCAGCAGGATGAAGCCATCCATGATTATCATTCTTATTGTTCAACAGCTGTATTTTAAGGAAAAAAAAAATAAAGGCAGACACGTGTTGAGTTTTACTATGGAATCCAAATGGCTCAGAACTTGATGCTTGCACATGGGTCAAGAGCTTTCAGAAATGGGGATAGATGTAGAGATGGCTTTTTGAGTGGGAAACATCATTGTTTTATTTTTAGATGAGGAAAACGTCTCATTAGGCTTTTGTTACCCCAGAACGTTCCTGCTCACCGCAGTGGCGAGGTGAAGCCTGCAAACGGGCGGCTCGGCCGCGGCCTCTCCCGGTGCCCGCTATGCGCACTTCCACCGCGGCCTGGTTTCCGGCCGGCAGTAGCGGCCACACCCGGCCGGGGCTGTCCCCCCCCGGCCCCCGTCACCCCCGGCGGCCCCTTCCCCCCGGG
>VZRH01005616.1:291320-340533 GCA_013397555.1 Urocynchramus pylzowi | reverse complement strand
CCGCTCCCCCGCGGGGGGGCGCCTCCCCCCGCCATGCGCCTCGTCCCATTGGCTGGCAGCGTCGCGGGGGTGCGGCTACCTGCCGCCTCTCAATTGGCGAGTGCGGCTGTCACTCTAGGGGGGCGTGGCCTGGCGAGGCGGGTCCCCGCAGGGGCGCTGCGGCCGCAGTTGCGCTCGGGCGGCGGCGGGTGATGGCGGCGGCGGTGGGCTCTGCGCTGCTGCTCCTCCTCCTCCTGGCGCTGCTCGGGCCCGCGGCCGCGCTCGCCGGGTACATCGAGGTGTGTGAGGGGTGCGGGGGCGGGCAGGCAGGGCTTCCCCGGGGCGCCCGTTGCTTAGGCGGGAGGGAAGCGGGGTTCGGGGTGTCTCGGCTGGTGTGGAGCCTCCTGGAGATTGTCCAGCGTCTTTGAGACCTTCCCGGGCTGGCGAGTTCGTGTTTTACCGGTGTTTTCGGGAAAGCCGTATCCCTCAGGCCGCTGATGTGGACGGGAAGCTCCGTCTCACCGGGATGCTTGGGGCTGTTTTTTTGGGGACGTGACCTCGGCATTCTTGGCACGGGAACAGCAGCGGCCAGCTTCAGATGGGTCCAGAAGCATTGAAGACTGTTAGAGGGCCATTCCCTAGAGAAAAATCTCGGTTAAACGAATCCATTTGGTTGCTGATGGATCCAAAATAAATCTTTGGGTTGGAACTGGTATCTCGGCTTTCGGGGAAGATGCTTCAGCCAAGTGTAAAGGCTATGCATTTCATATAATATAGAAATGGCTTAGATGCCCATAGCAGTCTGTGTTTGTATGTGTGTGTATGTATAAATACACACACGCGCACACATAAACGAGTATATATTACTTTTGTGTGTACAAAACGCGTATTCTATTTGCATATATGAAAATAACTGGACAGAGGAAATTCCAGCTTTATCCTAAATCTAAAAGCTCTGTGTAATCTAGCTCTCCAAACAACAAGGGGAATCGGAGAAAATCTTGTGAATTTAAAAACTTGATACTATAACTTGTATTATTAGAGGGAAGGAGCAAAACAAGGAGCTATGTGCTGAGCTTGAGAAATGGCACGTAAACCGAGTTTAATAATCTACGCCTGAATGTTGTTTGGAAATGCAAAACAGCTGCATCAGTCTTGTGGAGGTTCTGGGTTATTTAGGGCTGGATAAAGAAAAGGCTTGTAGCTGTTTGTGAATGGCTTGATTTGAGAGTTTACAGTAAATTTTAGCAAGCTTGGTCGAGCAGAACATCTACCTCAGTATGATGCAAAAATCCAAAGCTCTAAGCTGGTGGCAATTCCTAACTGGCAGTAACTTGGATATTTTTAATATGTGTTGTATGAAATTGGTCTAGTCCATGATTTCTGCTTGTTTGGTTGCTATTGAGGAATAGTGTTCCTCATACTTTGTACCAATCCTTCCATTAAATTTCTGTAAATCAATGGAACATGGTTGATAACTATTTGTGGAACAACTTGTGGGGGGGCTATCTTGTGGGGAGGATGGTGGAGCTGCTCTGAGGGCATGAATCTAATGCCCAGATCAGGTTCCTTGGCATCGCCTTGGTGGCAGGGGACTATCTGATGCTACATCCAATCTCTTGCACCTGTTTGGCAACTCCTCCAGCTGTAGGTCACTTCCTCTCTTACATCCGAGACAAATTTGGCTCCTATGCACATCCCTTCTGGAATCTGCTGCTTAGGGACATAGGCCATGAAAAATCAGCTTGGGAAACAAATCTAGCTGTCATTTTGTTCCAAAGCCTCATGTCTGTGCGATGAAACAAATCCTGAATATTGCCTGTCCCAGGACTGGCATAGAGGGAGAGCAGCCGTGTCACACATTGACACTCCAGGAGGGGCCAGCAGCCCCGGAGAGGGGGTCACTGACCTTTTAAAGAAGGATTAAAATGAAAATGTTCCTGCAATTCAATTTGCATCCTCTGAAGGCATGATAGCCACCTTCATCTGCTGGCATAAAATGTCAACTGTGGCATTTTAATCCTTATTTTTGCTGCAGCCTTTCCCATTGTCTTGTCAGTGGGGGGACTGCAGCTCTCAAGTCTTTATTGCTGTCAGATTTGCTCAAGAACTGCTCTTGATGCAGAGCTTAGAAAATAAATGGTTTTGTTCTGGGTTTTATACTGTGGTCATTACTGTATTTTATCAGATAATGTGATGAAAAATATGCAAGCAATTTTTTTTTTTAAATAATCAAGATGTCATTTGAAAGTTACGGAAAACGTGTAAGAATGTCTGCAGTTATTAGTTCAGCTGGATTGGCATGGTCCCATTAGGTGGATTTTCTGTCTCTTGATTATCTTAGCTCCCATTCCCTGTCCTGGAACACCCGGTAATCTTCTTATCATCTACAATCTGTTTTTCTTTCTGTCCTGCACAGAGCAAGGGGAGTGGCAGTTCATTTTTTTTCTCTTAAATTATTGTATCCGAACTCTTGACTAGGGCGTTCCCAAGGGTTGGTGCTGGTGACAGTCGGTCTCCCTTTCAGATCATAGTGTGGGGATGGCTGATAACCTTTGACAGTCTCTCTTCCAAATGAATATGAATGGAAGAGTTTAGAGAAATCACGGATCCCAGCAATTAATATGTTTCTTTCCATAGCTGTATGTGTCTGAAGTTTGCTTGTTTTGCTTGTGAAGTCCCCAAGAACCTCAAACAGGACACTGATGCCAACTGGAAAAAGAAAATAAATCTGTGCTAATTAGATCTGTATTCCAGTGATAAACTACTTCTTCTGTGCCCTCAAGACCTTTGAAGGTGCAAAGTTTTTTTTATTACTTGACCTTTTTGTGTAATCAAGTCAAAGGCAATGCAGACTTGATACGGCTTTTTTTAAATAAGGTTTGGTATTTTTCCAAAGCTCTCTTGGATGCTTGCATCTGTTACCTGCCTGCTCAAGTCACCAGGATTTGGGGGATGGGGAAGAAAAAAAGGTGTGTTTTGCAGCAGAATTTCATGCTATTATTTTTGTCTTGTATTGCTTAAATTCTCCCTGACAAAAATACCAGCCTTGTGCCATTTCTGCAGACCTTGGGGACTTCTAATTGCCTGCAGCATCGAACAAAGAACTCCACCTAGGGAAATTTCCACTTCGGTGTTTGAGTCCTGAGCAGAAACAGCTCAGGAAAATTCCAGTCTTGAGCCTGTGGCCTTTAGTTTGCTCTCAGTTCCTAAAACTGCTTCCTGGTGTTAGGAAATACAGCTTCCTATGAAGGTGATTATATGCAGTGCCTCTTCTAAGCTTCAATAAAAGCTCCTCTGAAGCAAAGATATGTAAATAGCAAATCTGATACTGCGGGGAGGCTCTGGATTTTTTGCTGCATTGTAGGATGGCACGTGATGGTAAGTTCACCTTTTTGGAGGATGCCTTCAGCTCTCCTTGTTTCACCTGTGAAATAATTATTACCTCTATTAAATGTTATTTAGGCGTTAATAGCTCTACCAGAGATTGAATGACTTTTTTGTTAATGTGGTCGTTGCATCACCTGCAAGTTATTCAAAAGCTGTTGTGTAGGTGGCTTTAGCTGTATTATAATTACACACTGCTTTTCCTCCAGCACCTGGGAGTGCGGGGAAGGATTAGTGCAGTTCCCTGTGATCTGCTCCAGTTGTGCTTCTCTCTAGATGTGCCTTGTAAAACTTCTGCCATTGCTTTTCCCTCTGTGTGTGTCTTGGAGGTGTATGGGCTCAATCTTGGAAGCATAAGTCACCTTGACTGCAGCCTCTGCTTCTACACATGTACTTAAACCAAAACCTTGTTCCTCAGCTGAAAATAGAAGAGAAATACACCATCCCGTCTATTTCTTGTTAAGAGGCAAAGCCTTTCCCTTTCTTTTTTTACACTTGGGCATTTCACACTTTGTTCTTCGACTCCTCAGGCTTTCGAAATTGATGCTATCCCTCAGACTCTTGCTCTTGTGCTTCTTCTGTGCAGTAAAATTTGGTTTTTAAGTTCAGGCAGTCAGCACCTCTGAAACATGGTGTTAATTTAAGATTATACTTGCTCTTAATTGGAAGGCTTAGAATATTCACAATGGCCTAGAAACCCTTCTGGTGAATCTCCTAATTCAGAACTTGAAATTGCAAGATTGCCTTTTTTTTTTTTTTTTTTTTTTTTTTTTTTTTTTTTTTTTTGGGNATTTTTTGTTTCCAAAACTGTTGTCTGCGCCCATTACGCACATGTTCTGCTTTCTGTACTTGCAGTGCGTTTGTCACAGTGAATTGACATCTACCACCCCAGGATTTACTTGCTGGGTATCTTAAATGGAGTATTTAGGGCTCTGTGACTATGCATTAACCATATTAATGTTATCATTTGCTTTTGGGTCTTTTTAGCTTTTTCCTATAGGTGCCAATAAGTCTCGGGTTTGTGGGGAGAAATGGGTTGGCAACATTGTGCAAAAAAATTTACAATTTTTCCACATGTAGATATATACTTATTGTGTGCTTACTAGTGTGAGTTATAAAGCAGTAAGAAGGAAGATGTAAGTAAATGGTCAGGTTCTTTTTATTGTGAATTAACCAAAATGACATGTTTTTTCTGGTTTGGAGGGGTTGATGGCTCCTCCTTAGGTACAATAGGATAGAAGTAACTTTAGCCTGTTACTACTGTTACTTATATAGGGCAAGTGGTTGGTGCTGCAGGAGCAGCACTCTCACTCCCGAGGGGCAGTGCACAGGGAAAAGTGCATTTTGGGAGACATAATTTGGCTGGGGTTTTCTTTGAGAGTAATTTCTTAACATTAGATTTGACTTCTTTTAATTTATGAATTTCTGCAACTGTAAGCAGGGAGATATATATACACGCACACACAGACATTTCACATGGAGACTAGCTTGTGAATGACACTTTTTTTTTAACTTGTTCAGCACTAGATTTACTACTTCCACCTCCTTCTGCCTTCTCAGTTGGAGCTAAATATATATTTGTGATCAAGTGTTGTCTAAGCTATGGTACCTTATGTGAGAACATGGAAAACCTACATACCAAAGAATACAGAAGTGCAATCCACCTTTTAGCCTGGCTTTTAAATGTCCATAGGTTCTAACACTTGCTCTGAAGGATTGATGTTCAAACCGCAAAATTTTGTCTTTATGTGCATTTGTAGGAGTTTTAAGTTACAACCTGAGATGAATGATCAAAACACAAATATTCTGCAAAGGATGTTAAACTAATCCCTCTAGCAGCCAAACCCAGCCTACTTGGCTTTATGTAATCAGGTGTCCACCTGATCAGGAGCACATGTGGCTAAGCTGCTTACCAGCTTTTCATTTGGAGGTATTACAGGGATGTTTTGTATACAACCAGTGGGGAAAACGATGTACTCCTTATTCTTGAAAGATCAACCTGTAGGTGTACTAAATTGAGTTCTAACTCCATGTTGTCGTGTTTGCCTGCTGTGGTAATGCTCTTGTACAAATGAACGTATTGCAGACCTTCATTTTAGTTTATATTTTCAGTAGCCTCCTAGTCACTCTTAACTAGTGTGCACAGTCAAATGCTGCTCCTCCCTGTGGCATTTGGTGATTTACTTCACTTTCCGTTTTCGCTGGTGACAATGGGAAGTCCAATCACATGTTCGCACTCTGTTTCCTGAGGACAACTCACTATGCTGGGTGAGGCATAGTCCAGAAAGCCTTTTGCTCTCTGCTGCAGGCAAACCTGGTTCATGTACATTTCATCTGATTTAGATATTTCTCCTGGCAAGACTGGCCCAGTAGTCTGTGAGGACTGGTGCAGCTGGACTATCCTGATGTTGGTGTGTTTACTGCAAGGATAGTGGCTTCACTTGAGTTTTTTTTTTCCTGATGATTTGTTTCTCAAGATGACTATGTTGAGCTATGCAGTAACATCTGTTAGCAGCAGTTTGAGGGAATTCTTAGTTCTCAACCTGCAGATCAGTGGCTGCTTACAGAGTTTAGTCTAATCTTCTTTGCCAGTGCCTTCTTGGGGGATTCCTCCTCTGGACCTTCAAAAGTCTCACCAGTTATTTCTAGTGCCAGGATTTCCTGCACAAGTGAGCTGTGGGGTAGAATGCTGTGGCTAGGCAAGGCCTTCAGTTGATGAAGCAGGGTCTGAAGTTGTTATTCCATGCCGTATGTGAGCTTCAGAGAAGCTTACGGAAGAGACAAGTCAATAATTGTTTGGCTTGGATGGCTTTACTGTGCTTTGAGACTAATGGAAAATCACTATCAAATTATGATTTTGAGCTCAAGTTTTTCAAACTACCAAGTATGAAGGGCAGTAAAATTGTCAGTATAACTTAGATGCAGCCTGAAAAAAAACCCAACGAAACCCACAGAAGGTGGGAGCTGTTCCTTGGTTCCCAGTTGTGCTGGAGAAGCTTCAGGATGAGGCACTGAGCCATTGGTGTGTTACAGCTGTTGCAGTGCCACTGACCTGTGGTGTGGTGCCGAGGTGCAGCAGATGATAAACATGCCTCAGCAGTCAGATCCCAGGCTCTGGCTCTGTGACAGGGATGCGTTTAGGTAACTTCATACATTAAGCTTCTCTCTAACAAAATTATAGCAGTGCAAAGTGTATTTTGATCCAGGTCAAGGACAGGGACAGGCAGACACTCACAGGCACACCGAGCTGGCTGAGGCTGTGCTTTACTTGACTCTAACAGAAGGTTGATACTCAATGAGGTTTCCATTTAAAAGTAGCTAATTATAATTTCCTTATGGATGACTTCATGTTTAAATAAATGCAGTGTTTAATGTTGAAAGTTCCTGTTCTCATTTAGGTCTCTTTTCCTCCAACAAATGTTTTCTGGTTATGTTATATTTTCAAATGTATGAGCTGTTCTGAGGTGAGAGTCAGGGAGTTGGTTTCTTTCAATTCTTGCATTAGTGAGAATTTTATTATTCTGTTAATGCTCTGCTATAGCATGGCTTATGTTTTCTCATGAAGATGTTGTGTTTGGGTTCTTGAACCCATCACCACAAAGCTCTAAATTGAGCCTGTGAGGTGAACTCAAAAATCTTCATCTGGTGATGTTGCAGAGATGAAACAGAGGTTTAGCAAACTACTTGGTATTTTCCAGGAGTTGCCTCATGCTAACTTCAGTACTGAGATGCTTAAATCAAAAGCCAAACATTTGCATTTTTAATCTTTAGGGTTTTCTTTAAAGGCTCTTATTTTATTTTTAGCTCCAGCTCCCTGCCAAAAGCTTTCTTTCTTTTCTTTTGGATTTTGTGTTGATGAGTCCCACTAGTTTTGATGTCATTGCATAGTGTGAAATGACAGCAACAAAAAGAAAAATCTTACCCATACCATCTGTTACAATAAATATTATGCACTTCTGTTAGATTCCAAGCGGATTTGGGTTGCATATTTACAACAGAAGCTGGTCTCTGCTTAGACGTATGGTACCCTCTAGCATAAAGCTTTTAATCACCAAACTCTCTATATGGTTTTGGATTTGACATGACACATTGCCATTTCTAAGTTTAGTTGGTTTTTTTATCAGTGTTTAATCTTCTGTCATTCATATCAGGCCTAGTAACTTGCCAAAAAAGGTCCTAGAGGAATCTGCGTGAATTAGGATAATTCACTAATACTAAGCATTCGTTGACTTCTTACACTGGTCATCTTACAGTAATTGTGGCCTGAAATAGAGAGGGGTAGATTTGCTTTAATCTCATAAGTATTCTTCTCAAAGATTAAATGCAAAATGTTGATTCAAACCTGTGGTTGGTGCTCCCGGAGAGTGTATTGGCATTTGAATGTGTCTTTCCATGCATAATTTATCAAAGGCCTCACTGAAGAAATTGAATTTGATAGGTGTTTTGTTTTATGCTCTAAGATCACAAACATGTTTAGAAACCCTAAAGAAGAATGAAATGGTGTCAGGATCCAAGCAGAGCCTGAAGCCTGCCTTAGCAGCCTTGGTCAAAGATGAATTTTGAAATGCAGGGTACAGCAGTGCTTGTGCATGGACTGAAATGTGCTGCCTGCCAGGAAAAAAGGAGACTGAGAAATTGTTGAGGGTGCATGTTATCGTGGAAACCAGTTATTGCTCTTGAGTGGAGCAGGATGCTTGCAGCTCCCATTTGGATTTGGGATAAGATTTAAGTGCCTCCAAGTAGTTTGAGTTGCAGGGTTCCAATAACCACTTCATTTTCAGAGGCTTTAATGCTGGAAATGTCAGGCAGTGGAGAAGGTTTTTCCTTGGTAACCAGCCATAAAAATGGAGATTTTGCATTTGCAGTGTATTGATGTATTAGAGCTCAGCCTTTGAGCATGGATGGACATGATGCTGTGGCTTACCTGGGCAAGACCCAGATCCCAGGAGTGGCTGAGGGAATTCTTGAGGGGGGTCACAGAATGAAGCTGTGGTGCTCCTTTGGGTGTGTGAAGTTTTGGGCTTGGACAGAGCATTGTGTCACTGCAAGAGACGCTGGGGAAAGAAGAGGGGCAAAAAAGCATGTTCCTGCCCCTGTCACTCCTGATAAATGCTGTCTTGTTCAAATTGCATCAATACTTACCCTGCAACAAAGCCAGTAGGTATGTGGATGTCCTGTTTAGGGCACAACCACTTTCTTGGGAGCAATTTCCCAGTAGCTGAGGCAGAGATGAGTGACCTGCCGGAGCAAAGGCTGGGTGGGATGAAGGGTTTGCACTGCTGTATGCCCATCTTGTCTACAGCTGTCTTTGTGGGCTGGATCACAGCTTGTCACCTGTTCGTCCCTCTCCTCCACTCTATCTGCTTATGCACTTTTTGTCTTTTTTTCATGGTATACACATTTGAGTTTGTGAATAAGAACTTCCACTAATCACAAGAGCTGAAACCTATTACCTGTGTTTGAATCCATAGTGTTGTGTTTTATGCAGTGTTTTTAAATTATCCTTAATTTTAAATCCTTGTGTCTTGCTGCAGAGTATATCTTTGTTTCTCAGGTTAAGAGACAAAGAAATGAACATAAACCAGCTGATCTCTCCCTGCACAACAGGGTCCTTCCCTTTCCATCCTGGCTGCCAGGAAGAGGAACTAGAAGAGCTGGATTCCTCACATAGTAGGGCTTTTAAATGGCAGGAAATCTTCTTTCAAATTTGCTAAAATGTAAAATGCCCAGTACAGACATAAGGCATTTTGAAGTTGAGGCTGAAATTCCTGGGTTTGGATAGATTTGTTGCGCTCAATTCTACTGAGCAAGCTTTTGCAACTTGCTTCACATAGGACTTAGCGTGATGAGGAGAATACTTTTCAAAATATAACTATATGAGAGGCTTTCCACAGAGCATCTACAGCATGTTAATTCCCTCTTTCACTGTAGGGCCCTGAGCAGAATGCAGCATTGTAGTCCTTTTGTGATAGATGCTGATGGATTTCAGGAGCAGTGCTGTTCTGAAATGGCCAATGTCATACTTTTAGTGGTGTGTGTCCAAATTGCTAAACTGGGTGCTCCAAGGAAGAATGTTATGGAGACACCCAGGAAACTTTTGGGCTGCAAGCTTCATGTGTGTTGTAGCTGAGACAATGAGGAGTACTGCTTTCCATGACCCTAAATGGCCTTTTGCTCCAGGCAAAAGCAAAGATGATTTTACTTCATTTGCTTTGCTGTCCTTGATTTCAATTTGGCTTTTTGAGCTTTATGTCACTGTCTTTAAAGATTTTTGCAAAAATTTGAAACATTATTCCTCATTATCTAAGTGGCTGATAGCATTACTCATAATTTTCTGTTGTTTTATTTATTAGGCTGTGATTCTTAGATTTATTTTTAATCTTATAACTGGGGGCGTAACAAACATTTAGCCACAGCTGGTAGCAGCATTAACTAAGATAGGTTTAATGTGCTAAACTTTCAGCAATTCTTGTCCTGGTGTTGACTTGGAGATGCATTGCCACTGAGAGTCCTTTGTCTTTTTTTTAAGAGGATGCTGCTGACCTGGTCTAAGCTGTTTCTCAGGCCATAAAAGAGGGCTGATTTTTACTGTTTATAACAGCAAGCTTTAGATACACCAGATCAAGCAAAGCAGAGATTTCTTTTTGTTTTGTAGTATTTGCCTTGGAATGGCTGCTGTGCCTTGGAGTGGCTCTTCAAATAGATCTCTGAGCAGCATCCATCCCACAGTCTCTACCTACAACATGTCCAGGATGATGCTCTTCACTGATGAAGAGGATTAAAATAGTCATTAAGCTGCCAAATACACCAAATGTCCTGTAAGGTACAAAAAGATAGAGAGACTGAGCATGCCAGAATGATACAATCTTTTGGAATGCATCAGGATGGGAACATCTTTAACTTGAGCCAGACTTGAAATGCTTGTATCACAGAAAGATGAAACCAGGGCTTAGTTTGCATATGGAAACGCTTGGCCTAGTTTTGTCTGTAGAGACACTTTCTTGCTCTCATTTTTCTCTGCTGTGTTTAAGTGGATAGTTGGTCCCATCTGCCCCACCTTGACTCGTGAGTGCCACTTAAAATGGTGTGCTTGGCACTATTGCTGTGACGCTTCCTGCAGTGAATTAACTTTGGGAACAACCCAAAGCAGAGGATTGTTCTTATTTATTCCCACCTCTCTGGGTTAACATTCAGAGCGTTTAATTGACAGGTATAACTGTAAAAATGCAGACGGCCTCTAACGCAGTTGTATGACTGTGACTGAATAGTTGATCCCTTTGCCTTTGTTGTCCAGACTGTAGAGTTGCCACACAGCCTTGACACCCACAAATTCCTTTTGTGCTGGTTACCAAACCTGTTTTCCTCCTCTAACAGGTACTACAATGAGATACAAAAGTTCTCAGTGCAATATTCTCAGAATGTTCCCAGCCTCATAACACAAATCTGTATAGTACTGGTCCCACTGCTATCCTGGCTGGCTGGGAATTGTGCAGGGAGAGGCAGCCTCCAGGATAATTAAAGCATGGAACTCATTTGGGCTCTCAATGATTTTTTTTTTTTTTGTAAGATGTCCAAAGTAATAATATTAGAATGAGGTATGCTTCTGGCTGTCTCATGCTATTGCATATCAGGCTATAGTTTTAGCATAGCTTTCTTGTGCTGCTCTCTTATGATTTAAGACATCTTAGTAGATTCTGTGGGGCTAATCCACATCAGGGATTTGCCAGATTCTGGCAGAGTTAATATGCAGCTGAGATGTGTGCATAGCTGGGTTTCTGAATTAAAAAAACACCTTAGAGGGCCATGTCTGAAGTCAACCAGTGAAACATAAAACCACCACTCCCCAGGGTTAGAACTTTATGCAACATTTTTGTCCTTTGACTTTGAGAAAGCACTATTGAAATGACTCAGCCCATGGCTAGGAAAATGGTGGCTGGCCAATTACATCAATAGGTAGATCAATCTACCCTCCAACCACCGTCCCAGTGATCCGATTTGCATGTTAAGTCAACATTGCTGTCCTTGTCTGCTTGTGGGGTCAAGGAAAGCAAAACTTGTTTGTAAGGCTGACCATTTATTTCTTTCTCATTCAAGCATACCTCCCAAGAGCATCTGAGCAGGAGAAAGAAACGCATCTCTAAGTAAAAGTCAATAGTCGCTTCTTTCCCTGCCTGATAGCCTTTTCCAAGAAGGAAGATAAAGAATTGTTTGGAATGCTTGTGTTCAAAATAATGTATCTTGACAGTTTTCTTTACAGTTCCTCCAGCAGGTCTTTATAAAAAAAAAAAAAAAAAAAAAAAAAAAAAAAAAAAAAGTGCTATGATGGACAGCCCGGGAAAAGGGTTTAAAAAACAAATTAAGAAATACTAGTACATTCAGAGACCTTGAAGAGGAATATCAGTTGAAGTAATGGAAATTCTCAGTGGATAGCGCCTCTTTAAGGCATGACAAGATTGTCTAAAACTGTTCCGCCTGCTCTTTTCAGAGAGTGATTTCTCATGCTGTTGCAGAACAGGCAGTTTTTGCTTCCACCTTTGGAATAAAGCTTTCAGCACCTGATTGTTTTGTGCTTAGAAGCCCTCAGTGAAGTGCCAAATTACTTAAAACTCATCAAGAACCTGCCCATCAGGTGGGTGCAGCTGCAGCATGTAAATTCTTCCACTAATCTTATGGTCAATTGTATTTTAGCTAAGCCAACAGAAAAGAATTGTGTTCTCTCCCCTACCTTGAAATTTTTCAGAAAATGAATAAAGAAACATCAAGGACATAATTATCAGTGTACAGAAGGTTCATGCTTCCCACTGAAACCTGGGAGAGACTATTAACAAGTTAAAATCTCATTTTATCAAAGATAAAAATCGCCTCTCCCATTTTGTTTATTTCCATGCAGTGCTACACAATCTGATACAGCTCAATAGAGTGAAGAGCTATAAAATTCAGCATGAGAAATTCAGGTGTACAACATGCAAAGCCAGGTAAATATTCTGCAGTGATAGCCCTGAAGTATTGGCGGTTCTAGGCTTGCTGTGGAGCTAGTTTTACTTTCTGGATCAGCAAAATCAGTAATGGGCATCTCGGCCCAGCCAGCTTGAGTCTGTTCTATAAATTACCACTTAATTTTCTAATAGCATTAGGCAGCTGTTCTAAGTAGAGCTCTGCTGCTTCCTGTGAAGGAGCTGGTTAATATGTCCATTAGAGCTTGTGTGCAAGCCTGTCTGTGGGGTGGTGCTGTGACTGTTAAACCCCAGCTGATGAATTAATGCTTCAGAAATAAAATGCTGCTAAATTACTAAGGATTGCTCTTAAAGAGTGGAAAAAATGGAAATACATTAAGCCATTGCTGAGGTCCTTTACTTTCTGTGACCCTGCTGCTGGCAATTTTTGGGGGTACTTCAAAAGGCTTTTTGTCATTTGACTTCTCATGTGTCATACTGCTCAATCCAGGTATTTGAGTTCTAGAGAATGGATGGAAGTCTACTTTTCATCCTTTGCTTTGGAACCAGGTAAACTGGGAGATTTGAGCCTGAATTCTGCTGATAGTCACAGAATATTTTGAGAACTGGTTAGCTGTGTGTGTAAGCTTAAAAATGAACAAATAAAGCTTTTGCCCTCAGACTCTTGGAAGTAAGAAGTGTTGCTCTGAGCCTTCTTCCAGCACTCCAGCCTCTTCCATACTTAACCAGGGTGGTGCTTGGCATTCTTCATTCTGCCCTTGCTTGAGGGCTTGCTCCCTCACCTTCAGTTTGCTGGCAGTAGTGGAAGGCAGCTGGCAGCCTTTCACCACTCTTACTGCTGGGATCAGAAATAGCTGCAGTGAGGAAAATGAAAGACTCTTTTGGTGAGATGGTGACAAATTGAGATGGTTTTGCTAAATTAATCCTCTTGCTTTTTCTTTTTTTTTTTTTTTCCCCTTTCTGAGTGGTAGGAACTTTTCCTAATCAGCAGCTAACTGTAAACTAAACTTTCTTGGCACAGTGTTCACATTGAAGTTTTCTTTTTCCTTAAAGATGTTGTTTACCAGAGCTGAACAAACTGACAGTGCCAATATAGGAATCTTTTTAAAGCATTGATCTCTGCATACTTAGACATTAAAGGTTTTTAAAAGATTTTGTTTTGTATGTGAGCAGTCATGTAAGCTGCTGCCTGAAAGATGCTCCATAACAACTCTGAATAAATAACAGGAGGAGGTGTATGGGAAAATGGTTTTGGTTTAAAATCCCAATTTCCATTATTTTTAAATAGATTTCCTAAGAGCCAGGGTTGCTACCTGAGATACTTACTGCTGACTGTTTTCATAGACTTGAAATTTGTAGAAGTAACCTGTGCTTTTGGGTGGACTTAAAGTTTAAAGTACAAAAGCATCCTAAGTTTTTGTTGCGGAAACAACAAGGCTATTCCATATTTTTTGGTAACTTGTTAATTTTGTTCTGGATCAACATAAGCTTGTCAGAGCTCAAGGAGCAGCAGCAAGGCTGAAAGCAGCTCTGTATTTTAGTGGTTTCCAGTTTTCAAAAGGTGGTCATTAGCATGGTTTGGAAAGCAAAGACTTAAAAACCTCATGGTTTCCTGTACAGATTTGAAGTTTCATCTGAATTGTTTGGAGGACAGAATTACTAATTAATTGGGTTGAGTTTTGGGGTTTTTTTACAGAATATTGTGAATTTAGAGGTGGAAAGCAATAGGCATGACCCACAGAGTTCCAGCGTGGTCCAAGCAGGACCTGTTGAATCATTCCTGTGTGCTGTCGGGAAGTTGCTTTGTAGCCTAATTGCAGGGCTTGAAAATTCCAAGTATTTTGTCATTTTCAAAAACACATGCAGTCTGTGCACAGAAATAGTCAATCTGTGATGCTGAAAGGCATCTATAAGGGGATGGATACTTGAACCAAACTCAGACTGCATTGCAAACCCAAACTGCATTCCTGCTTGTTATCCTTCCTTTATCTTGCTTTTTTTTCCCCTCGGGAATTTTTCCTTGCCACTTCAAATTCTCTGTTAAAATACACCCTTCAGTTTCCTGCTTGCCTTTTGGATCATTGTGTTTTAGATAGAAACTCAATCTGTGCAGCCTTTTTATCTGGAGTCAGCCAAGTGGTTAGACAAATAGATGGAGTGAGGAGCCACAAGTTCCTGCAGTGGCTCTTTTGCACAACTCCCAGTGAGCTTCACGAGATCTGTAAAACAAATGTTCGTGCTGTTTTGAGGAAGGAATTTTGGTTTATTCCCTCCTGGAATGCTAAATCACTTTGAATCAGTAGTAAGGGGTTTATTTTTCTCTTCCTGAGGTTAACAAATTATTTTGTCTCCTTTCTGCCAGATTTGGTCACTAGGGAGGTTAGTGGAGAGCTCGTGTGGGTGTGTGACTTGTGATGAGTTTTCGTCCAGAAGTTACTTTTGCCTTGAACAAATTGCTTTGAAGTGATGAAATATTTTCTGAATGTACTTTCCTGTGTATTATGGAGTCTGTATCCTGGTGACTACAGTGATTATATTCCCTAACTCTTGCGTAGCTAAAATGCCTTAAGATGGCGTGAACTCTCCTATCAAACCGTGGAGAAGTTACAAAATAGCATCTCTCAGTACTATTCCACATGTGCTGCTCTCAGTGATGCCTTTGTGGTACCAGCAGTATGGTTCATATTAACAATCAGCTCAGAAATGAAAGACCTGAGAGTTAAACTTTTCAAACACTATTAAGCCATAGCTGCTGTCCTTAGGCTTCAGTTTGGATTTCCATTCTGGTAGTCCAGGAAGGCAAAACTGCCCCATGGCCATTTTCTCGGTAGAATATTAGTGAATGTGAAAACATTAACTTGCACTCAAGTTTTCACTTGCTGAGTGACTAACAGGACATCTTGGGTCTCTGTGCCTTAGATGCCCAAATCATTGATGTGAGAAAGTGGTAATTAGTCGGGCCATGCAAGACATAGTGATTGACACAGATTGGAGTGAGGAGACGGCATTAAACCGAGCTGAGCTTGCTGCTGGGTGACCTTAGGCAAGTCAGTTGACTTTGTGCCTCAGTTTAGCCCAGTGATAAATAGGCCTGGCTCTCTGTGCTGGGATAGGACTTAGGGTGGCGCCGTAAAAAGGGAACTTCAAAATAGGCAGTGTTCTGCTGCAAGGGGAGGGAAGTGGCCATGAGTGTATCAGACACAGCTTGGAAATTGTCCCTGAAATCCTTGTGACACGTGGAAGGTGACCTGGCTGATTAAACCTATTTGGACCTATCTGTGAGCTGTGTGAGGATTATCAGTGTTTGTTCTTTCCTCTTCTCTTGCCCTTATTTTTAAGGAGGCTTTGTGTTAAACTGTTCCAGTCCCAGCCATTACACCCAAGCTGTACTTTTGAAAGCTTGAGGCCCTGAAATTGATCTTTTTCAAAGGACGCAGTTCTGGATACAGTAACATTTGTTCAGGGAATGTTCCAGTGGAGTTGTTATGAACTTTGTCTCTCCAGGGATAGAAAAGAGGATGCCAAAGGCAACCGTGTTACACAAGCAACTTCAGGAAGCTGAGGCAGTGCTGAGTCGTGGCTTTCCTGGATCTGATCACCTCTCCCCCAGCCTAGCACTGCCTGCAGTGTGGCACTCCCTACTGAATGCAGCAGTTTACAGTGCAAATGTCTCACTTGCAGAGTATGTGCTCTTTGACTCATGCAGGCCCTTATGGAGCATGATAAACCAGAGGGGGAGGGGGAAATAACCTGATACCTCCTAAGTACAAATTCCAAGGGCAAAATGGCTGCCCATGAGTCGAAGGTACTTGGAAATCTCCCCTTTTCCTTGTGGAAAGGCAGTGGAATGTGCAAAGCCCTAAGGAATGCTTCAGGCTGCAGCAGGTCTTTGTAATCCTGTGGTTGCTATCGGCACACATGGAAGTACATGGATTATTGTCACTGAACTTCTGAGTGTTAAAGGCTTCATGTTGGCCATAAACACAAGCGTCTAAATATAAACTGCACCCCAGCTACCACTGCAGCTTCTGCCTTGGCTCCCAGTTCTCTGCTGGTGCAGACTCCTCCACCACAAAAGTCAATAAAGGACAAGCAGATGAGAGCTCCACCCCTTCCAGCAAGTTAAAGCAAGCCAAAGACTGCTTTAGTGAGATTTCTGCCATTTAAATTCAAAAGAAAACCCAGGCTGGTATTATCAGCTCACACCAGATCTGCCTGCAGACAGTAATTCTTCCTGTCTTGGACCCCTGCCCATGTGCATTATTGTAATTATCAGCAATTTAAAAAAAAATAAAGCAATAAAGCTAGGATGAGCTGCTAGTCTGTAGATTTACTGCCTGCTGTGTCAGGCATTCATTAGCCTTCCTGGGTTCAAGCCACCTATCTGCTGAATAAAAGCAGGAAGAGCTAAGGAAAACAATGCATGGAACACCATTTGAAGCATGAATTGAGAGCTCTGCTTTCATTTACAAGTTATGAATCCAAAACCAGGGGAATTTTAAGTATTCTGTCCAGAAGTTCTTGTGTGTAAAGTTCTTCTGCCAGTTTCCCTCGCTTTTTAGTTGAAGTGTTGGTTTCCTGAATACTGACGTACCATTAATTCCCAGGTGAGATTCATGGCAATGAATGTTAGATTTAAGGGCTCTGTGGCACGTTGTGATCCAGGAGGGCTGTGCTTTACAATGCCAGCCCAGCTGTTCTCCTTCCAATAGCTTCAGTTTGTGACTGCGGCTCTTCTTAATTTCCATTCTGCCAAGGGCTGGCCTCTCCTTGTGGAAGGAAGAAGACCTATGGACATCAGCTGGAGGCAACACTAATATGGGGGGTGCAGTTGAAGCAGTTGAGTCCCTGCACAAGCATTCACACCAATTTTTCAGCCCAGAAAGGGCAAAACATTAGAATCCTTACACATTAAAAAGCAGGAGCCACGTAGGGTTGTGTTCACAGGAAGGCTAGTAAAGTAACAGGGCTCATTTTTGTGTCAAAGGAACTGTTAGAATTCCTCAGTGGTCTTGAAAGTGTTCAATTTATATCCTCTGTGTCTGTGAGTATTGCACTGACATAGGGAGATTTGCAGAGTTGCTCAGATAGTGTAGGAAATGTAATTTTTAAAAAAATTGAAGTTCTTCCTTTAATTTAAGGTGGGCAGGATGATTTATCTGAATAAGGACAGTGCTGAACAGCCTGTTCTGAAGTCCCTCAGGTTGTGGTTCATGTGGACTGTGATTTAATAACCAGTATTGCTTTCGAGGGCCTTTCCTTAATTAAAAACAAACAGCGCAAGTAATCTTTCCAGGTGCTGCCCGTATTTTTTTTTTTTTTTGGTCAGTGTAGCAGCAACTGGTTGTGGAATACATGTAGCTCTCAAGAGCTGGAATTCTGATCTGACCTGTAGAGAATCCTAGGAAGGGCCCTGCCTTGTCAGTTAAGGCAGGGAATGCCCTCAGCAGCCAGTAATCTGTTCTCTGGCCACCAAGTCAATGCAATTCTCTATTGGAGCTTTCTTCAGCAGCCTATAAATTCTTGTGGCTGGAGTTTCAGTCTTAAAACAGCTTAATCTTCCACTGTTTTTATGCAGAGGGCTACTCTTTGTAGAGTAGTTCTGTGTTGGTGCAGAGGAAACCTGATGGAAAGCATGGGTGGTATGGGTTCTCCTCACAGGCTCTCCATGCTTCTCAAGCTCCCATCCACTGTGGTTTTGTTGGAATAAAGGCTCATTCTGGCTAATCTGATCAGATGGATGAGGCTCTGGTCATATTTGACCTCACTGAAAATGCAGAATTCCATTAAATATGACATTTTGCAGATACCTTTGTGCTATTAAGGAAGGCTCTCAGGAACTTATTTCTGTGAATTGTAATTATCAGCTTCTCTTCACAAGAGAAAAGTTCCAATCACCCTTCGATCCTCAAGTCCCCATCAGCATGCCAGAAGGTTTTCTAGAATAGCATTCCATAGGGAGCTGTATGGACAGCATGTGAAATAGGTTATGTTGTGATGATGTTTAACAGATCCTGGCAATAAAAGGCAAGGGGACATAGATGTCATTTTAATGTTTATGTCTTTATAAACTAGAACTGCAATGTACTGCTTGTGTTTTAGGGGTAAATGTAAAATATTCTTTATCTTACTAAAGTCTCTAGCCTTGTGTCCCTCCTTTGGAATGGGGGATACTTGCAGGAGGAACAGATATGACCCTTTTTATCACCTGGAGCCCAGGCCTCCAGGTGGGTAATGCTCACACATCAAACCCTTTGTCACAAGCTGAAGAGGCCAGTAGTAAATAAAAGCCAGGATACTTGGACAGACACTTCCATCAGAGAAAAGGAAGATTTAGAGGCTTGAATTCCAGTGTTTCAGGACCATAAATCAGGCACTGGCTGGCAGGGTGAGGAATTTAACTGACATTAACTGGCCAGAGATTTATGTGCTTATGGAATGAAAAACGTCTTTGGTCTTGGAAAGCAAACTGGATTACAGAATTATGCCAAAAGGTAGAGCCCAGTTTCTCCCAAAACATCGTGTAAATGCAAGTTCCAGTGAGGAAAGTAATGGCTTATGGAACAGTCTTTTCCCAAATAACATTTGTCTTGCTCTCATGTTACGTGTATGTATTAACAGGATAATAGCTACTAAAATAATGCTAGCAAGGATGTACACAACTGCATGAACTTTCTTCCATCATGTGTGTGTTGCCCCTCCTGATCTGTCAGGCTGCTTATTTAAGGGATTGAATAGTTGCTTCCCAGCACTAAAAGAAGCAGCTGCTTCCATTTATGGCTGGGAAATTCCCAGAGAAAACATGCTGTCGGTTTGTTCATCCTTTGCAATGTGGAATGGGTGAAATCTCTGAAGTACTAAAGAGCTTAACTAAGGACATGGCTTTATCCCAAGCTTCTTGCCTGTTTACATGTTCTGCAGCCTTCCTTTTGCAGAGTGATGCTTGAGCGTAGCCTGAGGGATCCACTTCCAGTCTTCATACACTGAAGGCAATTGTGGGAAACATTAGAAAGTTACTTGGTCCCAAAAGGTGACTTTTTTCCCTGTTTAAGTGTCAGTGTTAAAAGTTGCAGCCTCCATGGAGCTTGGAGGTACTGTATTCTCTCGTTACAGCTAAAATGAGATTAAAGTACTAAATTAAATAACTGATATGATTGAGGGCTGGAGTGGATTGCCAGTGGAGGAAAAATTGAAGCCCATTGCTCAGAAATCTTGCCTTGCAGGTCCTGGGGTTAAAGAATCAACTCATGTATCTCAAACTTCATTAACTCACCCAACAGCACAATTCAAGAGAAGATTTCTGCCGGTTGATTAAAAGTGATGAAATCAAGCAAGTAATTAGTCTCGTTTATTCAGCTGTGAATTGGGGCTTAGCATGTTCTGGTAGCTACGGCAACAGCACTCAACTGATATGCAAGCTATGTGAGCAATCCAAGAAGGAGGAATGACACCTTTGCAGGGAGCAAGCTGGAGAGGCAGCAAAAACAAACACTGTATGTAAATAGGGGGTGGTGGTGGTCATGATTTCAGGAGGTTGGTATGTGTTTGAGCAGGAGTTTTGCTCATGCTAGAAGTGTGATGAATGGATTACTTATGGAGGTTTCTGCCTCTCAATGGATCCTGCACCTCTCCTGCTCACAAAGTCCCTTTATTGTGCTGCAGACTTGTTAAGTTTGCTTTGAAGGAGTCAGATTTCAGGCATCAGCAGTGCCATCATAGCACATACATTTATTCTCTTTTGATACATGTATTCCTACAAGGGTTAATGCTTCCTGGGTTCCTGATCTTGCATTTCTTTTCAGTTTTTTCCAGGGGGGGAACTTGGATGTGGTTGCGATATTGTCATCAAACAAAATTGTTATGGGGATTGTTTCCTGCATGTTAGGTCCTGTGCTCTCTGGAAAATGATTGTTGTGGTGTTTGTTTGGAGAGAGATAAAAGTGTCCTCTTAAAAAGTTTGTATGTGTTTAGGGAGTTCTGAAGGATTATTCTACATTTGCTTCTTTCTTCTGAAAAGACATCAGGGAGGAGGGTGGTGCAAGACCTGTCACAGGTTCTAGTGTGTGCACTTGTAGGATGTTTATTAAAGGCTTGATTTCTGCAAGAACCAAGTTACTGCACCATATTCTCAACCTCAGTCTATTCCTCAGAGTTCTTCCTGTACCTGGAGGTACAGGACTACGTGACTCTTTTTTCCTTCGGACAGAAAGCACAACAAACATACCCACAGTAAACTTGAAACTATATGTGAGTTTGGCAGCATTTTGATACTGGGACATCAATGCTTCTATCTCTTACATGTAGTTTGGTATTTCATTTCTTTGTGGTCTGTACTAAAACATGCTGTCATGAGCATCTGTTAAATAGAAACCACTTGTATAAGACTGTTTTTCTTAAATGATGCACGGGTGAATAGTACTTAAAACTCAAGGGGTCATTTTTCTGCAGTTAATACTTGAATTTATGCTTTTGTGCCTCAGATTGGTTTTCTCCCCCAAGCACTAGTCTTCTGTTCAGCACTAAACAATCCTTGACTTTCTGAGTGTTGAAATGACTTATTTCCATAGACAATATTTCAGGCAGAGTGATAGGGGGAGGGGGGGGGGGAATGAGCTAAATGTAATAGTTATTCTTTAAATGTAAGAGGTATTCTTTTTCCTAATATCCTGTAACTAAGAGCTGCACAAAGAAGTTGTCCTTTATAGGACAACTACTCTTTACNACGTATTGTAAGGAGAGGGGGGGGGGGGGGGGGGGGGGGGGGAAATGAGCTAAATGTAATAGTTATTCTTTAAATGTAAGAGGTATTCTTTTTCCTAATATCCTGTAACTAAGAGCTGCACAAAGAAGTTGTCCTTTATAGGACAACTACTCTTTACTCCTTTATTTCCTTTAAGCATACAACTGTTGGTATGAGCTCTACTGTTTACTCCTTTATTTCCTTTAGGCATACAGCTATTGATATGAGTTGATGAGGGTCTGCGGGCGGTAGGGAGTGAACAGTGCCCACAGTAATTCATGCATTTTTCAGTGCACAAAAAGTTAAATACGAAGGCAGGACTGGTAGCCTGGGGTTGTGTTGCCTGCCAGGAAAAGTAGCTTAAGGCCAGCAGACTCTGTGCATTGTTGTTTCTATCTGGAGAAGTTGAAATGGATTCCGTTCCCCTAAACACCTTAAAGAGCTTTGGAGTTCATCTTGGTTTTTTTTGCCTTATGCCTCTTTCTGTTTTACAACAGGTAGTAGTTATTTAAGGGGAGCATGTTCAGTTCCCAGCATCCACTTGGTCTTCTCAGAAAAAAAAAAAAAAAAGGTCTGCAATTTAATTTACTCTTCTTTTCCTCTTTTGGTCAGCCAGCAAGATTTCAGAAAGGGGCCCTGACTTTGTTTTCATTGATCAGACTGCAGTTTGACCCAAATGTGGGCCTGGACTGTCAGGCTCTTGTCTGTTGGTGCAGTCTGGGAAGTGCACAGAATACACATCTGAAACAGCTTCCCATAAGAGTGCACTGAATGGGACACTGGGACACAAAACTTTGAGAAGCTGGTTGTCACAGCTGTTTTTTCTGATTCAGTAGAATTTATCTTTATTTATATGTTTGAGCAAAAAATCAAAAAAGCAGGATTCTTGCAGTTATTTTACTATTAGTAGTGATATCTGCTTGTGTGTAACCTCACAGAGGTCCTTCTGCCAGAAGTTATTAGTATTAGTTATTTGGTAAGTTTTTCAGGCATCTGTTTTAGTCCATGTAGGCACAGCCTTTTAGTGGGAAATACTCTTGGGTTTGGTAAGCTGTTGTTTCAATTACAAAAACAGAGTTTGGGAAAACAAAAGCCTTGCTGGTGAAAACTTGGGATGGGCTCACCATCTCAAGGGATGTTGTTACAAAATGGTTTGCAAGGCTCTGCTGATGTTCTGGATCAAGCAGGCACTGTCTGAGAAGATGGCTGAGCGTTTCTGGTTCTTTGAGTTGTTGAGTCTTTGATCAGAAAATGCAATCAAGGTGTTTCGTTTTGGTTTGTCTTCACAGGCCCTTGCAGCCAATGCTGGGACAGGGTTTGCAGTGGCAGAACCTCAAATTGCCATGTTCTGTGGGAAGCTAAATATGCATGTGAACATCCAGACTGGGAAATGGGAACCTGACACTTCTGGGACCAAGAGCTGCTTTGGAAGAAAGGAGGAGATTCTGCAGTACTGCCAGGAGGTGAGATTTTCTGTGTAATCCTGAATCTTCACTGCTGTGAAGGAATTGGATTCCAATTTAGCTGCCCAATAGCAAATTAACCCTGCAGGAGGCGCTTGCTTTTGCCTAGTCCAATTCTCTGCAGTGTCCTGCTGTGTTATTGTCCAGGAAGAGCAGGGAGGACACTGCAGTGGGATTTAGAAGCTACCTCAGATCAGCTCATGCTGCCACAGAAGGTCCTTGGTCTATAAGTCAGAGGTATCTTCATCTATTTGCAGGGCTTTACCCCAATGTTCTGCCCCGAGCTGGTTAACCAGTATCTGCTCTATGTTGTGTAAAATGGAATCTGACACCTATTCTAGTTAGAATGTGGCTATGCTGTTCTTAGTGATGTTCAGATCAGGCAGAATGTTAGAAAGATATTTTAATCAAATTTTGTCAGTATTTTTAAGCTCTTTAGACTTTATTGAAAAAGATATCATAATCTTCTAGTGTGTTCCAGATACACTGTAACATATTGGTCTTGTCCAGTGTCTTTAATTGCTCCTCTGAGGTGACAGGCAGGTAAAATACTACGAGGAATGTATTTTTTTTTTTAATGGGAAAGCAACAGAATGTACCATGTCTGGACTGGAAAGCTTTTTAAACTGTTTTACAAGGCTGATATAACTGGGGCTGCATTTTTTTCATGTGGTAGAAGCCTATATATAAGTAAATGTCTGGACTTGAGAACTTGACCAGGGTGTAAGGATCAAATTGATACATCATAAATGGACCAGACATGAGGAAACCTGAGGAAGTGGGTGCATAACTTGGCAAGTGATGAAAGAGTCTAAAGATGTTACTAAACCCTGTCTGTTGGTGATTGCTGTTCCAGGGGGTATTGTGCTGCTCCAGAAAGAATTAAAAACAGCTACATCTCCTCCAAACCCAAATACCCAAATGCTCCTCTTCCACCGCTGTGCAAATCCAGACCGCTCAGCTTAGTGCCAGTGAGGACTCTTGCCCTGACCCAGCTTTCTCCTGCCTCAAAGCAGTGGCATATCTATTTCTGAAGCCCTGTGTGACAGACAGCTGGGGCTTTTTCATGTCCCCAGCTGTCCTGAGCTTGATCCAGAGCAGAGGATGTGTCCATGTGCAAACTTCAACTTGTTCCTCTGTAGAGAATCAGCCTCACTACTCTGGTAGGAGCTGCTCTGCACATTCTCTGTCCTTTCTGGAGAGAAACCTCTCTGTCTGTGCTGTTCCCCAGATGTACCCAGACCTTCAGATCACCAACGTGGTAGAAGCCAACCAGCCCGTCAGCATTGACAGCTGGTGCAAGCGTGGCAAGAAGCAGTGCAAGGACCACACTCACATCGTCGTGCCGTACAAGTGCCTGGGTGAGTGTGTGCTGTGGATGTGCTGTGCATTCCTTTGGGAGAAGCAAGGAGTTGCCTCCTGTATTCTTACAGAGAGAGCAACTCAGTTTGTTAGACTTGTATCAGGTTGTCATTTCCACAACTTCCACTGTTTTTCTTTCTGAAATGTTTTTCTTTCCACAAGATAGAACCCTGCCTTTCTGGAGCAGATCGACAGCTTGGTAACAGCTGTGGTAGAATAATGGTGCCTGGCATGAAAAACAAATCCCCATTCTCTCTGCAAATGCCATAAAAACCTGAAGGCTATTGTATCTGAGTACCACAAAGACACTGGGATTTAATACTTTGATCCTATTTTTGTGAAGCTTTAATATTTTGTTGCCTTGGAGACTTAAATGCTCAGTTTGCTCAGGCTTCCTGCTTGGTCTTGGCAAGAGATCTCTATTTTATTTCCATGGCTATATTTAAACTTTGCTGTTTCAAAGAGGCTCTTTTTCTTGCAGCTGTATCCCCTGTCCCCATTTTGAACTGTGAAAGAATATGAGATAAACTGTGATGGATTTCATGGTGCTTTCCAGAATGTCCCCACCTGCTGAAATCAGGCAGCATGTTTTAACTGGTTAACTTGTGACTTTTGACCTGTGGGTTGTGGGTGACACTGCGCTACCCCCACTGCACTGTGTGTTGTTAGGAGTAAGCTTAGTCTCAGCTGGCTGACTTTCTTTTCAGTTATCTGCTGGAAAAGACTTGTACGAGGTCTTGGGAGAGTCTGATTGCTGGGAACATTCAGTAGGAGCCAGTTTTTGTAATTTGTGTCCATATCTCAGGTTACCATGTGATTTGACATTGGATAATACCCAAAGCAGCAGAACCATGTGTGTGCTTTGCCCTTTATGCAGTGCCTTCCGTGAGACAATCATAAAGCACTTCATCAAACATAAAATTTATTGTGGACACATCCTGGGAGAAAGGTGCTTGTCTTTATAGATGTGGAAATACAGGTTTGGGAAACAACCAAGCCCAACTGGATCATAAGGATCTCCTTATGATCATCTCCTGATCATAAGGAGAACTTCTGATGGAAATAAGGATGAAAGCAAGATCCCTGGACTTATAAGGAGCTATCTCTTTTAGAAGTAATCACTCCCCAAGCCTATTCTCCAGCTGAAAAATAAGCTGATTTTACTGACACTGCCCTAAAATTTGATTAGCATTAACTATTTATTCAGGTTTTTCATTAGTGTATTTCACTGTGTTCATGACTTGCAGGCCCCAGCCTGTGAGGCAGCTTTGGTTTACAGATCTGAGTTGCAAGTCTGGAGTCCATATGTCTATAAAATCTCTGTCTTCAGCACTCCACAAATTGCTTGTTGTAAATGGATGTTGCATTTCTCTGGGATTATAGTCAAACTGTGGGATTTTGTTTGCTTTCTTAGTTGTTTTCCTGGATGCATTAATACATAGGGGCCCTTGAGGTAGGATCCTGTCACCATACCCTGTTTAATCTTCCCTGCCCCTCCCCCACCAAGGAAAACCCCTTTGTATTTCAAAGGTGAAGAGAATCCATGAATCTTCTACCTTCAGACCCCAGAACCAGAGTCCCTTGGTTTTAAAGTTTGCTCAGTTTTACTTTTCTTACCAGAAACATTTAAACCTTTCCCAACAGAGTAGGATGAAAGATTATTAACTCAAAAATCTCATTGGCCTGTTTTGAGGTGAGAAAATGGGGAAAATACAATCTCTTGTTAGTTCAGAATGTAAGTAATTGCAAAGGGATGATGAAGGTAATTTGATTTAATTGTCTTCAATTATCAGGTAATCTAAACTATTTAACTTCTCTGTACTTTGTAGATGTATCCATGATCATTTAGTATTAACAGTAAGGAGCTGCAAAAAAATTGGTCATTCAAACTAAATATTTAAAATATATTTAGAAAAGATGGTATGAAAGATTGGTTTGACAAAGAATTCTGCTTCCTGGAGATTCTGTGAGGAAAAGTCTTTGACTTAAAAGCTTTTTTCCAGTTTTAACAAACGACTCCTAAAGCTGCTGGTCATGTGTGGAGGGAAATGCTGCTTTGAAACACTTGGGCTGAAGATCTTTTCCTGGTCTTCTCAGAGTATCTAGCTCTCTCCTTATTTTAAAATTACTGAATGCAGCATTTGAATCTGCAAGAAAGAAAGACCTCAGCTTGGAGAAAATTTCATGTTTGGATTCCAGTGGCAGCGTTTGCTGGGACTTCTTGGGTAAGAACAGGATGTAATGCTCATTTAGTTCTGACCCGTAATTCATATGTGTTGGGACCAAGCTGAATGATGATGGAAATTTAGGCTAAATGGCTTTTAAGTCCAAATAAAGTAGAGTCTACAGCAGAGAGATTCTCTTTCTCCCATCTTCCTCAAAAGGAAAAGCCTGGGTTTGGCACAAGGATTGTGCCAAAGCTTCCACATGCTAGTGAGGTTGTGGTTATCTAGATATTGGAATGCAGTATATTTGCTGACTCTGGTTGTACTCTGATATTTAGGCTGTATTGTTTTTATTTTCCAGCTCTCTGTGTTTTGGTTAGGGCAGTGAATGTGCTGTGGTTGATCTTGAATTAAACCATTTGGAAAAAAAAAACCAAAGCAAAACCAAACAAGATTTGCTCAAATACTGAAAACATAGCTAACACTTTCAGCATGTAAAAATTTCCAGGCTGTTACAGCAGCAGACAGCATGAAGTAACTTTGGTATGATGCATCTCATTTGAAAATAGGTGATTCAGTTTGAAACTTCTTAGTGCAGAGACAGTCTTCTCAAAGATTTGAGTGAAATCTCTTCAGTCAAACTTTTCATAGAAGAATAACTATTTATTAACTTGCACTGTAAACTCTGCATTCAGTTCAGCTTTCGGAGTCAGCAAGATCACCCCATGCGTGTCGTTTTACCTTGGACTCTCTGAGGCTCTGTTTTTCTTTAGATTCTCAGAAATAATTTTTAGAGCTGGTGTGACTTGTCTCCTTTAAGAATATACCAAACCCTCAAGGCACATTGTCATTGTTTAAGGTAGTTTGGTTTTTAGTTGTGGAAAAGTCCACGAGCTACAGAAGTAATTCCCTGTAAGGACCTTGGCCGGTTCCTTTGGAGGTGAGAGAACCAATCAGCTGACTAGTTTTGAATATTGACACCTTGTTAAACCACTTCAGAGAGCTGAACACGCCTCTGTGAAATCACAATTAAAAAGGAACAAACCCTGGAAAAAACACTCTTGCTTCTGGCTTTTGAACAGGTAACTGGACGCTGGCCAGGCTCGCTCCGCTGCGCAGCCCGGCCGGCTCAGCCTGCGGCTCGGCTGAGATTCTGCCATGCCGAATTCCAGCCGCGGCTGATGGGCCAGGCCGGCTCCGTTTGGCTTTGGCCGGAGCAAAGCCGGGCCCTGCTCCGGCCGGGAGCCGCTGAGCTGCTCTGCTGGCACCGCGGAAAATCATGCGGCTGAGAGCAGAGGCGGCCCTGCAGCCCCGCACAGAAAGCAGCCCCGTGGCAGGGGCCAGAAAACAGGTGTGCAGCCAGAGCGGCCGCTGCCCGGCAGAGATCACGTGGGCATCCGCAGGCCCAGACGAGATATTAACTCTTTTAAAAGTGCACAGATGAAACTTGCAGGCATCAATCCTCTCTTGAGTGAGAGAGAAGGAAAGGGTGAAGACACGTAAAGGAAACGACATGGAGACACCAAGGTCAGTGAAGACAGTGTCAAATCCCAGATGGGAGGAGAATGAGGAGATGCCTTGTCTTGGGCTGAAATTCTCTTGTATAGGCTGTGGTGAAGATATAATTGATATATCATGGTTTTGTTTTTTTTTCCTGTAACTCATGGAATGCATTGGGAGGATCTGGGTAGCGTTCTAACCACGATTATGAGCAGAGGCACCTGTGTTGAAGCAAGCGGATGTTGAAGTAGCTGTGATCCAATGAGAAGCTTGAACAGAGAGAAATGAGAGAGATGAAAAACCTTGCCCCAGGGATGGAAGAAGAAAACCTCTGTTCCCAGAGATAAAAGAAGAGAACTTTTGTTTCTATACTAGAACAGCTCATCCTTAAAATTGCACCCCAATAAGCCAAAATGACGCATGGTGGCAGCTGTGGGAAAACTACCAGAATGTGGGAGGGACTTCATGATTGCAGATTGCTGGGAAGGTGCTATTTGAGGAAATTAAAACCACAAGAGAACCGTTTCTTGTGGAAAAGTCTCCATGGCATGGCAGGAGAGACTCCTCTTCCTAAGTAGACTAAAGAAAGATTATTTTAAAAGTAGTAAGCTGACTGAAAATACCGAATTTATCTCTTTACATTGTCGGTGGGATAAAGAAAGAAAAGTTGGGTGGCAGAGGAGTGTTCTGAAGGTTTTTTCTGGGTTTTTTTCTTTTAATTCTGTTAATAAAGTTTTCTTTTAAAGTTTTGAGCCTGCTTTGCTCTCCTCCTAATCCTTATCTTTGAAGCAGAAAATGAGTAAATAATTCTAAAGGGTGTGCTGGTGTTTGGCCCACTAGACCCCATTGATAGGTACTTGGCCAAGAAACTCAGCTTGCTGAACCAAAATCGCTACACTTAAATTGGTCTTTCTGCCTGCTTCAACTGAAACCACTACACATATGCACAGAGTGCACTTTGGGGAAGTTCTGGGGGGTTTTATTTGCTGTTGGAAGCTAGATGAATGTGAACTGTGGCCATTGTGTTTTTCAGTGGGTGAGTTTGTAAGTGATGTCCTGCTGGTGCCCGAGAAATGCCGGTTCTTCCACAAGGAGCGCATGGATGTGTGTGAAAGCCACCAGCACTGGCACACTGTAGCAAAGGAGGTAATGGAGCCACTGGGACAGGAGTGTTTATTCTGTACCTGTCTACTTGGATGTTTGTACTGTTGGAGTATAGCAGTGTTAGTCTCTGTATGGCTGTTCCCATGTTCCAGTCAATGAACTGAGACAGACAGCAAGGAGATAAAAATTTAAAAGTACTCAAGTGACTTTAAAAGCCACTGTGTAGAAATTGAGTTATTCTTCATGAAAAGCTGTCCTAAATAGCTTATCCATATCACAGAAGTTGGTATTGCAATCAGCTCTCTGGGATACTGCTTTAACCAATGGTTCATCCCGTTTTCTTTTTTTTTGGTGGTTTTTGTTGGTGTTTTGTTTTGTTTTTCCCAGGGAGATACAGTAGGCATAGGATAGTTCCTATTTTTCTTGCACATTTTGCTTTAATGTACCTTCTGCTGCTGGGGATTTGGTTGGGAGGGCTTGCCTGGGAGCAATCTGAGTTTTGTTGGGGCTGATTAGTGGAGGTTTTACATAAGAGATGGATTATATTCTCAAAATAAATCTAGCCCCTGGTTTGGGGCGGGGGGAGGGTTTGTGTTTTTTTATCTGACTAGCTAAACTGTTTGAAAAGCTCTGCACTCCCATTTGAAGCCGGGGTAATGATCATGACAGAATGTGCACATTTTCTATCTTGTAGAAGCAGCAATTGTAGAAATAGCAACACAAAGACCAGTTGTTAACCAGATGAGGTTAAGGATGCTCCACTTAAAATTCCTTTTTCTTTAAAGTCATGTGAGCAAAAATCCATCTAAATAAAGCTGTACTAGAGGAATTGTCTTTTAACTGAGGGTAAACTTGTTAATGTCTAGAAAATTGAAAAATCGTTTACTTTAAATGTAGTTGGAGAACTTTTCCAGCAATATTTGGCTCATTTAAAATCAGTGCTGTAACAAAGCAAAGCATAAAGGGTTCTGATGGGTATAATAAAGCTTTTCTTCACTGTTTTCCAGGCACCTCTAAGCCAAGTATTTCCTTACCTTAAGAGAAGTGTATAGACATAATGTCTAAGCTTAGTTTACATTTGACTTTTTCTTGAATGAGCTGATTGCTTTTCATCTACAGCATGGTAAAATAATCTTGACACTAAGTCCGTTTGAGCAATTATTCACTTGCTCCAATGTAAAGTTTAATAGATAAAGTTTAATGAAATGGCCAGCCCAGAAAAGAAAACACCCTTTTTGGTTCTTTCAAGTGCTCTCCCTTGAGTTGGCACAAAATGTTTAGGTTTTTTTCCCTGAACTTTGTTGGGTTGACAAACCAGCAGTTGTTGGGGCTGGGTGTGAAATGTTATCACCAGGAAGTTCTGGGTGTTTCTGAATCTGGGGCTTTTGTGGTTTTTTTTTTTGGTTTGTTTTTTTTTTTTACACTACAAGTTTCCACAAATCCACTCTCCTTTGATGTTGAGATTTAGGTCATATGCTGCTGTTTTTTCTATAAAACTTAAAGCATTCTTGAGGTCTCTGACAGGCAAACTTGAGCTTTATCTAAAGGAAGAGCATGGTGCTGAACTGATGTGAATGGGCTCCCCTTGCAGGCCTGTCTGACAGAAGGGATGATTCTGCACAGCTATGGGATGCTGCTGCCCTGTGGAGTGGACCAGTTCCACGGAACAGAGTATGTTTGCTGTCCTCAGACTAAGGCTGTGGATGAGACTCTGTCCAAAGAGGAAGAGGATGAGGATGAAGACTATGACCTTTACAAGAGGTAAAGTTTTTACTGATGTAGATGTTGACAGCTTTGCACATGAAGCTGCTGCTTGGGAATATTTCACACAGCAACTCCCTTGTAATGAGGATTGAGCAAATTTCTCTGTTTCTGAGTTTCCTAAAGAAGTGTCCTAAGCCTGAAGAGGACAAAATACTTTGCAGTCCCCCTTTTACTGGAGGAGCTAAACACCCTGTCTCCCTTCATACCTGCAGAGAGTTGGGGTCATTTAGCCTTGAGAAGAGAAGGCTCCAGGGAGACCTTAGAGCCCCTTCCAATGCCTCAACAGGGTCTTTGAACAAGGGCCTGCAGGGGCAGGACAAGGGGGCATGGCTTCACCCTGCCAGAGGGGAGGGTTAGATGGGATACTGGGAAGGAATTCTTCCCTGTGAGGATGGTGAGCCCCTTGCACAGGCTGCCTAGAGAAACTGTGGCTGCCCCATCCCTGGAAGTGTCCAAGGCCAGGTTAGATGGGTCTTGGAGCACCCTGGGATAGTGGAAGGTGTCCCTGCCCAGGGGAGGGGGTGGAACAAGATGGGCTTAAAGGTCCTTCCCAACCCAAACCGTTCTGGGATTCTACAGTAGGAGCCCGACTCAAGGTTAGACTTTAACTTACTGAAAAATGGGAAGAGGATACATGAAGCCAGAGCCATGGAGAAACTGTGCCTGCAGCAGCAGGAGTGTCTGTAATGAGGGATGTTATCGGTGTTAAGATGCCCAAGGTCTGGGAAGAATGATGTGCAGAACTCCAAGATATCGAAGGCTAATTAATTACTTTGTTATACTATATTATACTATAACTATATTACACTAACAAGAACTGTCACTAACTACTAACTAGAAACCCATGACTTTCTGCCCAAGAGTCCTGACACACATGAATCAAGTTGGTCAATGAATCCAAACAACCATCACCTTGGGTAAACAATCTCCAGAACACATTCCACATGGGCACAAACACAGGAGCAGCAAATGAGAGAAGAATTGTTTTGATCGTTCTTTTCTCTGCTTCTCTCACAGCTCCTCTCAGGAGAAATCCTGAGAAAGCTAAGTCTCTCTCTGTTCAGAGGGCATGTGAATACCACAGGATGTCCTCTTGCTGTGGGTGTTGAGCTATTTAATAGTTAGTACACTTATTTTTCCCATTTCTGGTGTTTGTAGAACAGATGGAAAGAATCATTATTTAGGTACATCCAAGTGGGTGGCCTTAACCTTACTCTCTAATTTATCTGTGTCCCTCCAGTGAGTTCCCTACAGAGGCAGGTGTAGAAGACTTCACAGGAACAGCTGTGGAGGAAGATGAGGATGAGGATGATGAAGGGGAAGAGGAGGAGGACGTGGTGGAAGACCATGATTACTACTATGACAGCTACAAGGTTGATGACTACAATGAAGAGACCCCCACAGAGCCCAGCAGTGACAAGGCTATGGCTGAAAAAGAAGTGAGCAGTGACATGAAATGTAAGACACATTCCAGTCCACAGGCCTCCTGCTCCCTTGAGATCATTCCTGTTGGTTGTCAGTTGGTGATGGGGTTTTGATCAAGTCGATAAGTGCCACTTGGAAGTTTTATGTGCCAGATAAGTTAGCAAACAGAGGAAAGCTGATGATGCTTGTTTCAAGTGTTGAAATTAACTCTCTAGAGCATGGGCCATATGTTTCCAGATAAACAGCAGTTCTGCTGGCGGGAAGCCCAGTGTGTGGCATGTTGAACAAGCGCCTCATGAAGGTGCAGTGATGAGACAGAAAAGCCATATTTTGCAAATTTTGGAAAATCTTAAAGGGACATTTGGGGTGCACTGTAAATTTAAAATCTGGTGGTTTATACCAGCTTAAAATGAGGAAGCTGAAAGTGGTGGGCCATACTTTGCAGATGTACAATCTGGTCATTTAAGGGTGAGGAACATCCTTGGTGCTGCCTTTGCAAAACACTTCTCTTCCACAGATAAAGTCAGCCAGCACAACTGCCCCAATTTTATTATATGTTAAGATAGACTTTCTGCAGTAGTATAATCTACTGTGCTGGTGGCAGCTTTTGTTGAGTAGTAGGTGCCTTTGCAAAGGGCTCATGGTGTGATGCCTCAGCATTATGTGATGTTCTACACTTTGCATGTAGAAGTGTCTGCAGAGGAGGGAGGAGCAGAGAGGGAATGAAATTCAATTAGCTACAGATCACTGAATCATTGCCAGCAGTTCTCGCATCTTTTTGGTAAAATGCCAGCATGCTGCAGATAATTTTCCTTGCTGAAACAAGGCTTAGCTCATATGTGTACAGGGCTGTTGCAGATCTGCAGGTTTTGTAAGAGGCTTGGAGGAATATGATTGGGTGTCTGTTTTGGGGGTATACAGTCTTTTTTCCCTGAAGTACCGTGAACAGTTGCTAATTTATACATTGTATCTGCTCTCTTGCCTCAAAACAGCCCAGCTGCTATTGCTGGCTCACCATGAAGCATTCCACATGCCATGGCTACATGGAGTTCTAATATTTGGTGCATAGATGTTTCAAACCTTAAAACCTCGTTGTCTGAGGCTGGCATGGAGATCAGTCTCTTTGTTTAGCCTGCTTTTTCACTTACTCCTACACCTGCCCTGTAAGATGTGTGGTGTTGGTCCAGGCAGAGTGCAGTGAACTGGACATCCTTCGATGTTTTAAGCATTCCTAATTGACTGGCTTTTCATGCTGCTGGTTTTATAGAGTGGAGGGTCTCCCACTGGGGCAGCTGGGGCATAATGCTGTGGCATCAGCAGAACAGATTCCTGTTGAATGAACTGAATGAACTCCAGAGCCCCTGGCTCTGGAGAAATCTCTCACAGATGAGAGCTCCATGTAGAGACAGAGTGAGCTGCTTGGCTATCTCCAAAGCAGGCATCTCACCACGTGCAGGCATCTCCCTGACCAGCTTGTGATGGATGCATTGGAATGTTAAACCCCCCAAAACTGACAGAAGCCCTTGGGTTGGTGCAGCAGCAATGCTGAGGCCGGTGCTTCAGAGGAAGGGGTGAAGTAGAGCACCTCTGCATCATGTAGATCACTCGGCAAGGCCTGTGCTCCTCACCAGCTCATGTTCTCACCCATCTCCACACAGCTGTCTGCTCCCAGGAGGCCATGACAGGGCCCTGCCGGGCTGTGATGCCTCGTTGGTACTTCGATCCTAACAAGAGAAAATGCATTCGCTTTATATATGGAGGCTGCGGAGGCAACAGGAACAATTTTGAGTCAGAGGAGTATTGTATGGCTGTGTGTAAAAAGATGAGTAAGTCCTGCCTCCCACTGGCCTTTTGCAGCTGACCACTGTCTGTCTGGCGTGTGGTGTCTTCTCCTTCCCTTGGGCAATAGAGGATCCATCTGTAGCTTATCCCTTTGGTTCTGGTGTCTGTCCCTTTGCAGCAGTCTCCTCCTGTCTCTGCTTCCCTAGGTCTGTAGGGTGATTGTTTCTCGAAAGTGCCCCTCACCATATGCTGTTTGTGCTCCCTGGTGACTTGCAGCTCTTGCTGAGGGCTCAGCTGTCCTCTTCCAGATCTATAATAGGGGCCAGGGGCTGTCTCTGACCTCTTGCCTAACTGGCTTTTTAATCTAAATATATGTAAGAAAGCCCCTTGCTTTCCCCAGTTGTGTTACCATGCATACGTTTGACAATAGGTCCTGAAAAGCAGGCTACTGTTCTCCTGGTAGAAGGCATATTCTTGCTATTTTAATTTTGGAAAATACCAGACCAGTGGTATAGAATTCAGATTCCCATTTTCAGCTTGGTATGAAATACAAATCACAACTCAATCTCTGTGTTTTTGAGTGGTTAAGGTTTTTGGCATGAGTTTCAACTGGCTTTTATGTCAGATGATAAAACTACCAAAAACATTTTAACCTCCTTATTAATCTTATTGTTGAACTCCAGCACTTCCACTTCAGCTACCATTAAAGCTTTTGAAAGGCTTTTTGTGTTATCTGGGGCTTGGCAGCCTGACTATACAGCCATAATCCTGTTTACAAAATGTGCTTCATGCAAGTGCTTTAGATTGGGCTGATCTAACTGAGGCAGTGAAAGAAAAGATGCGGATGTCAGGAGCTTTTTGTAGAAAAGATTGTCCTGTTACAGAAGGATTTGGGGCTGGGAAGAGAGTTCTCTGTGTCCCAGCCTGGTTCAGAAATGCCGGGAGCAGGGCCAGAATATGGGATGGATACGACATAGTCCCTTGCACGCAACAATAGTGCCTGTGCTGTATATTGTCATTATTTCCCCCTAGTTAGAGGGAAGGTTGGTGAGTGCAGTGCATGCTGAACTCTTACCCAATGTTCATGCTGAAGTGCCAGGTAATTTTTTTCTGAAGTTTCTGAAGCATGCTGTCTTTAATAACATGTTGGAGGTTTGTCCACCCAAATAACTAATACGGATGACAGGTTGCCTTAACTGTCCCTTAGTGCCTTCCTTCAGGTGAAGAGTAACAACAGAGTGCATCATGTTTGCCACAGATGTTTCAGAAAGGCTCTGGGATGCGTAGTTCCTAAAACCATAGCGTAGGAGCACTTTCAGCGCTTCCTGAACTGCTGTATATGGAATACAGAGCCCCTGATGTGGATTCTGTGGATGCTTGAAGTTTACCAGTTCTGAAACTTTTTTTTTCCCCTTGTCGAATTTGGATGTCTTGAAGTTACAAACCCTCCAGTGTATTAGACAAGTCATTTTGTCACACTGAGTCTCCTTCTGTTGCTGTCTTGTCTAATATCATTGCCTGTAAGTCCTGCATGGTGCATCTGGTAGGGAAGGTAGGTTTGAAGTGTAAAATACTGGTTTTGTGCAGATTTCTTGTCAAACTCCCTAATCATATTAATGATGTCTGGAGCCAGCTTGTCAGCGAACAGCTAATGCAGAGAATGTCACTTAAACCATCCAAAGCCAATGTGGAAGGGAAGGGGAAAGTAGTTCTTTATCCTGTCTTGCCAGGCACTGTGCTTCTGGAGCTGAGTGCTGCTCACCTCAGCACTGCGCAGGCCAAACAGTTTTGGGAGCTGTGGTCATCACTGCCATTTGGGCTGACGGAGCTGATGTTGGACAGAAAATTGGCACCGTAAAGATTCCAAAACGGACTCTGGAAGGTGGTGGTTCAGTAGGCTCAGCTTGCCAGACTGTTAATTAGGCAGGCATGGAGATTCCTCTCCTTGCACTCCGCAATCCAGGATTGCGGGTTTCTGACGCTCTGCTTACCCTTCCCGCTTCTTGCAGTGCCAACTGATGATGTGGATGTCTACTTTGAAACCCCTGCTGATGACAACGAGCATGCCCGCTTCCAGAAGGCCAAGGAACAGCTGGAGGTCAGGCACCACAACCGCATGGACAGGGTGAGTGTCAGTCTTCAGGCTTTGTGCTATGTGGTTGTTCATTGGGTTGCTGCCCCTGTTTTACTGGAAAAATTGGTGGTGAAGTGATTTGCTTTCCAGTTTCCAGCCTTCTGTGTGTTTCTTTCAGTATGACCACACCATGGGAGTCAGATTTTTATTTCTCTTGAGTTGGGAGAGAGAAATTACATTAGATGCTGGGAAAAAATTCTTTACTCAGAGGGTGCTGAAGCCCTGGCACAGGTTGCCTGGAGAGGTTGTGGATTCCCCATACCTGGAAGTGTTTAAGACCAGGTTGGACAGAGCTTGGAGCCATCTGGTCTAGTAGAAGGTGTCCCTGCCCATGGCAGGGGGTGGAACAAGATGAGCCTTCCAGCTCATTTTGGATGTCCCTTCCAGCCTAAACCCTTCTGGGATTCTGTGAAGCTTGGCTTTTTACTCAGAGGGATTAAGTGCTAGGCTTAAACCCCACAACAGCTATTTTGTGCCTTCAAAACCCAGCCAGGCTGTGCTACGATCTGCCTGTGAAGGCAAATCAGCTCATAAATAGAAGATGTAAATTTGTGTCTTGTTCATGTGTTCTGTTCTGTCCTTTTCCTGTCCAGGTGAAAAAGGAATGGGAGGAAGCAGAGCACCAGGCTGTCAATCTCCCCAAGGCAGAAAGGCAGACTCTGATCCAGGTAAGAGTGGAAGGACCTAAAGGGGAAAGTTACTGAGAGAGATGCCAATATTCAGAGCTAAAAGACAACTGAGATGCAAGAACAGCCTTCCTGCTCTGTCAACAGTTGCCTTTTAGAGGAGGTTTGATTCAGTTGTTTGCTTTGTTCTTAAAACTGGAGATGATCTGATAGTATGCCAGGTCCTTTCCTACACACACTAGTAGGAAGTGATCTTGCTCCTCAAGCGTAGCAACAGTGGAGCCAAATTGTAATTTCAGACCTTTGGCCTGTTTTGTACTAACACTGGCCTCAGAGCCTGGTTCAGAATCAGCTCTGGCTCTCTGGGCACACATTTCCTGCTCGGCCAGACTTAGTGAAAACAGCTTAGACAGCAGATAAAGCTGATTTGTTGCCAAAATGCTAATCTTGTGCCTTATGAGGAGAGTTCAGTTGGACTGTGAAGTTAATGAGAGATTGCAGTGTGGGATCATTAGGGGAAGGCTCTTCTGGCAATGACAACTTTGTGAATTTCTCTCAAACCAATATGCAACGAAGTGATTGACTCCATCTTTTAAGCCCACTTTGGATTTTATCCTGGAACACAGTTTTCTCTCTGCATTTTTTAATATAAGTCATTGTTTGGAACTATGTGCAAATGCAAAAGTTTGTCATTATCTCTGTTGAAACATAACATTTAGTGGACTATTCTGGTTGGTTTGGAAATGAGGGTTATGACCTTTCTAAAAGAATACAGGAAGATTTGATCTGATGGAAAATTCACTATGCAATACCTTTGTAAACTTTTGCAAATTCAAATTAATGACTCCAGGCTGAAGGGATTAATCCTGTTTTCATATTGCAGTGTTGAGGGGAAGAATTAATATTGTGTCAGTTCTTCAGCACAGCCTGGATCTCCCATCCCCAGCATGGTCTTTATGTGCAAGGTCCTTTTCACTCTTCAGACCTTTGAAATGGCTTGTGAAAGAAGTTTGGAAGGCAAATTATCACTACTGAATTTGCAGAGATGAAATCTGCATCAGCATTTTCCCATGCCTTTCTCTCCTAACTGTAAATGGGTTGGATATGGAGTTTTACAGTTGTTGTTAGTTCTGAGGAGTTTCAGATGGTGTTGATCACACAGTGCATTTCACACAGATTATTTTCTTTGTTCTAGCACTTCCAGGCCATGGTGAAATCTCTGGAGAAAGAAGCAGCAAGTGAGAAGCAGCAGCTGGTGGAGACTCACCTGGCTCGTGTGGAAGCCATGCTGAATGATCGCCGTCGCATCGCCCTGGAGAACTACCTGGCTGCCCTGCAGGCTGACCCACCACGTGTGAGTTTCTTCCCAACACATTTTTCCAGTAGGATAGCATTGGGTAGGATGGCAGGTGGGAGTGTCTTGGTGAGAAGATTGCCTGTGACTTGCAGAAACTGGGAATTGGTTCCTAGGAAAGCTTCTTCATTGTGGAAGTTGGTGCTGCAGACTTAGTAGTGGGTCTGTAATTCACTCCCACTCCTTCCTGCCTGGGGAAAAAAACTCTGCTTTGTTTGGTGTCCATAAGGCACAGTTCATAAGGTGTGGTGTTCTGAGTCATACAGACTTAAAATTAAGGCTCAATTAAAAAAAAAAATCCAGGGGGTGAGTGCTGGACAGATGATAGATCTGTCCAGCACCAAAGTAGGCTCACACCTGAAGTGCTATTTTCGGGTGTGGGTTTGGGTTGACACCAGTGGTGTGACCTATTCCCTGCTCCTGTCCTGCAGCCCCACCGCATCCTGCAGGCCCTGAAGCGCTACGTCCGTGCCGAGAACAAGGACAGGCTGCACACCATCCGCCACTACCAGCACGTCCTGGCAGTGGATCCGGAGAAGGCTGCGCAGATGAAATCCCAGGTATGAGGGGGTTTCTGTCAAGGGAGCCATTGTTGCCCAGCCCTAGGGCTGTTGGAGTCTCTGGAAGCTGTGTGTTGCTGGGTACTACAGCAACTTCATCCTTGTGGAGCTCTCCCTCTCTCCTGTGCTTACTTCCTGTCACCAGACATACTTGCTGCATGGTTTTCCTTGGTGCCTGACTCAGTGTTAAAAATTGAAGCTCTGTTTTATACATTGTTGGTCACAGTGACAAGTTGAGGGGTTTAAACCTAGGTCAATATCAGTTCTATGTTTCCTTTTATCAAGCACCCCTGAAATTTATTTGCTGAAATTTGGGACTTGGTTTTCTTGAACAGGCTTCCTCACTTCTTCCAAGTGTCTACATGTTTCTTTCCTTAGGCTTGGTCTTCATAGTGCCTGTGTTTGGGGTTTGTTGGAATCCTCTCGTGCCTCTGCAGCGTTATTGCCTGGTTTCCAAAGCATAAATCGTAATCCTTTACAAGTACTTGATCAATGTTGCTAGCTTTATCAGAAAGTCTGGTTTTGATGGGGTTTATGTTGTACCATTTGTAAGAGAAAATACATTAGTTACAGAAGTGGTTCTCTGTGTGGACTGCTAACAGCTTCCTCCGGACCCAACAGAACCAATCAGCTGTCTAGTTTTGAATATTGAAACTGAATATTGTCAAACCACTCAAGAAAACTAAACACGACTCTGTGAAATCACAGTTAAAAAGGAACAAACCCTGGAAAAAACACTCTTGCTTCTGGCTTTTGAACAGGTAACTGGACGCTGGCCAGGCTCGCTCCGCTGCGCAGCCCGGCCGGCTCAGCCTGCGGCTCGGCTGAGATTCTGCCATGCCGAATTCCAGCCGCGGCTGATGGGCCAGGCCGGCTCCGTTTGGCTTTGGCCGGAGCAAAGCCGGGCCCTGCTCCGGCCGGGAGCCGCTGAGCTGCTCTGCTGGCACCGCGGAAAATCATGCGGCTGAGAGCAGAGGCGGCCCTGCAGCCCCGCACAGAAAGCAGCCCCGTGGCAGGGGCCAGAAAACAGGTGTGCAGCCAGAGCAGCCGCTGCCCGGCAGAGATCACGTGGGCATCCGCAGGCCCAGACGAGATATTAACTCTTTTAAAAGTGCACAGATGAAACTTGCAGGCATCAATCCTCTCTTGAGTGAGAGAGAAGGAAAGGGTGAAGACACGTAAAGGAAACGACATGGAGACACCAAGGTCAGTGAAGACAGTGTCAAATCCCAGATGGGAGGAGAATGAGGAGATGCCTTAGTCTTGGGCTGAAATTCTCTTGTATAGGCTGTGGTGAAGATATAATTGATATATCAGAGTTTTGGTTTTTTTTCCTGTAACTCATGGAATGCATTGGGAGGATCTGGGTAGCGTTCTAACCACGATTATGAGCAGAGGCACCTGTGTTGAAGCAAGCGGATGTTGAAGTAGCTGTGATCCAATGAGAAGCTTGAACAGAGAGAAATGAGAGAGATGAAAAACCTTGCCCCAGGGATGGAAGAAGAAAACCTCTGTTCCCAGAGATAAAAGAAGAGAACTTTTGTTTCTATACTAGAACAGCTCATCCTTAAAATTGCACCCCAATAAGCCAAAATGACGCATGGTGGCAGCTGTGGGAAAACTACCAGAATGTGGGAGGGACTTCATGATTGCAGATTGCTGGGAAGGTGCTATTTGAGGAAATTAAAACCACAAGAGAACCGTTTCTTGTGGAAAAGTCTCCATGGCATGGCAGGAGAGACTCCTCTCCCTAAGTAGACTAAAGAAAGATTATTTTAAAAGTAGTAAGCTGACTGAAAATACCGAATTTATCTCTTTACATTGTCGGTGGGATAAAGAAAGAAAAGTTGGGTGGCAGAGGAGTGTTCTGAAGGTTTTTTCTGGGTTTTTTTCTTTTAATTCTGTTAATAAAGTTTTCTTTTAAAGTTTTGAGCCTGCCTTGCTCTCCTCCTAATCCTTATCTTTGAAGCAGAAAATGAGTAATTCTAGTGGGTGTGCTGGCATTTGACCAGCACTAGACCCACTTCACCATTACACTGTATTTTGCTTCTGAACAGCCAGAAAATCCTTTTTCTTCTGCTAGGTAGTGTATGTGAATATGTTACTTAAAACCTGCCTTTTGTATTCCTACGTGTACTTGCAGGTACTCCAGAAGTCTGTGGAATTATGTTGACACCTGTTTTCACTTGTTTTAAAATAGTGAAAGCATTTTTAATGCTTGAACAGTGCTTGAAGGCCGATTCAAAATTCAAATCAAGAATGGTCTGTGAAAACTGAAAGATCTGTTTGGAAGGATGTGCTCTTTCTTAGGTTCAGAGATAACTCACTGTTATTTTGCAGCTTTAGGAATGTTTTCCTAGTCCCAGTTTGTGGCTGGTATGCTGCTTTGGAGTATCTTTGAATTCTGCAATGCACAAAAGATAAGCAAGAAAAAGAAAGAATGGAGCGCTGCAGGGAGACAGTGCAGTGGAGCACATCTAGTGCTGCCAAGAGGAAGAAACAGGCACTGAGGAAAAAATGCATAAAAAACTGTACAACCAGGAGGTGGAAATATCCTGGTTTAAGGGTAGGACAGGGTCTGGAGCCTGTTGCTGTCACTTCTGGTGAGGGGCAGAGTGGTGTCACAATGATTTTCCAGGAGCCAACTTCACACTGGGAGGTGGCAGATTCCATGGGTTCCACCCTGCTTCTGGGTGTTGGCAGTACACGTTCACCTCATGTCTCCTGGTCTCCCACTGCCTGTGGGATTCTTGTTAAGCTGCACATCCCCAGGAGGAGTGGTGGCAACTGTGGTGGTCATGATGGTGCTTGGCTCTCCATGTGAAATTCGTGGTCACATTTTTAGAGACATGTCAAGCACAACCCAGCCCAGCGCTTTGTTCTGCTGCTGCCACAGCACAGGAGAGAGTGTATGAACTGTGTTCTTAAAGCTGAACCCTAAACAGTTCTTAATTCATTCTGAAGGCCGCAGTGTCAACAAATTGACATGCGAGGGATGTGGGTGATATAGTTCAATTTCCATTCCCTTTACTTTTCACATGCACTTTTAAGCTCCTCAGTCGATTTCTTGGATTGACAAGCTGCCACATGCAAAATTAAATTGTTTTCATCCTTGCTCTTAAAGGTCAGGCATGCATCAGACTGTGAAACAGGTCCATCTGACTCTTTAGCTTGTTGCAATGTTTGGCCATCTATATAAATGTTTTCCTTGTTCTCTTTGATCCCTGATTATGCAGCACCCTCTTCAGGTCAGGCCTGATCTCACTGCTGGATTTAATGTGCTTGGGAGGAGCACAGAGCTTGAATGTATTTCTCAAAGGAAGGGAGAACACTGCTGCCAATGAGTGGGTGTAGGACAAATGTAATGCCACAGTTGGTTTGAAAGGCACCTTTGTTCAGAGCTGATAAAATATCCTGTCTGCTCCTTTTGCCTGTATCTTTTCCAGCAGTCAGGAATGATAAACCATTTAAAAGAGGTGCTACAGGATATGGATTATGACTATGTTGGGCATATGGGAAATACCAGCTTCGGTGGCATTTTAGTGTTTGCAGCGGAGAGCTGATTGCAGTGAGAGTCAGCTGAATCCTCTCTTACTCCCAGCATTTCTCAAACTCCTGAGAGCACCGTCTACAGATGGCCAGTTCCAGTGAAGTGTGAGAGCATCGGTCAGAGAATTGGACTGGATGGATCTGTGTCTCCTATTGCCTGTCATGGCTGATCCACCAGTAATAGATATTTTACCGAGCAAGGAAAGAACTGGTACTGTGAAGTGACTGACAGTTTTTGCTTACTCCAACACACTCTTTTACATCTGCAGGTGATGACACATCTTCATGTGATTGAGGAACGAATGAATCAAAGCTTGTCTTTGCTCTACAAGGTGCCATATGTGGCTGAAGAAATCCAGGATGAGATTGGTGAGTGTGTATGCCAGCCCCTGTGCTGCTGTGTTAAGACTCCCAAGTTTTTATATCCAGTGAGCTCCCAAAAGATTGCTCTCTCCTTTGAGGGGGTGCCCTCGACAACAAGCACTTGGGCTCAGGCTCAGGCTCAGGGAAGATACTGTCTGGATGTTAGAAAATAGCCAGTCAGAATAGCTTGTTCCAAGAATTTTCACTGTCCATTTAAAAAAAGCCAACAATGTTCAGAATAACCAAGCTGTCTCTCTAAGGGAGATGAAAAAGATCCATTAAAAAAAACCAGATGCTTTCTCCCCTTATAGCTTAGTCCCATCTTGCGAAAACCTCTTGCCACATCAAACCTCTTGGCCCTTATTTGAATACATTTCTAACCAACGCCTTTACTGAGAATTCCAGATGAAATATGCAAGATAAAATAACCTGGCAGTTCTGAGAGCAGTGTTCCCCTGCAGTCCTGCCTCAGCCTGGTTCAAACCATCTGCCCCTCTCTGTTGCTGCCAGGTTTCGTGCAGTCTGTGTAATAATTCCTTTTATTCCTTTCAGATGAGCTGCTTCAGGAGCAGCGTGCAGACATGGATCAGTTCACATCCTCCATTTCTGAGTCCCAGGTGGATGTCAGAGTGAGCTCTGAGGAGAGTGAAGAAATTCCCCTGGATGGCAAACCTTTCCACCCGTTCCAGGTGAAAACCTTCCCAGCCTTGCCTGAAAGTGAAGGTATGTGGAACTGAACACTGGATTCACTGGTGGTTTTCCTTAGACAGTAGGCTCAGCTGGAGCAGAGAAAGCTCCATCCCTTTGGATGATGTAGAGTAAAGCAGTCACCCTGACAGGACCCCTCACTCACTGAAGAAGCAGTGCTGCGAGTAATGTCTACTGAGCTGTTCTAATGATTTTCTGATTCTTCTCTTTGCAAAATTATCCTCTTTTTTCATTTTGCAGCGAATGTTAAGTTTTTACAGTGCATCTTGGCTCTGGAATTAATTTTCAGTCTTTAACAAAAACGTTCTTGTGTAATGTTAAATCTTTGTGCTGTCACCTGTTGAAGAGCTGAAGGAATTCCCTTTTTTTTTTTTAAATATGTATATCTATTTTTTGTATCATTGGATGTTGACAACTGGTGTGTGCGCGTGTATTTATTTTAAAAACGCTTGAACAGAGTCCTGAGCAGAAAGCTGTAGACTAAAAGCTTTTCCCAGGGTCTGAGTCAGAAATCATGCACAAGCCTTTTTTCCTTTCTCTCTTAATCTCCTTTCTCTGCTATTTTTGTTTTTGTTTTCCCTCCTGCTAGATCCTCAGCCGGATTTGTACCATCCAATGAAAAAAGGTTGGTTCTTAAGCTGCTCCCTCACACTGCTTTTGGTCACTCTCCTACCTCCTCAGTGTGTCTGATAGCTTCATTTTAGTTCCATACTCACCTTGATTTTCATTTCCCTGCTTTCAGTTAGATCAGTCATGTTCAGTTTTGCTTGTTTAGGCCTAGTGTTAAAGAAGCCAGCTAGTCTGAGCATCCAATTGTGTGTGTGTTCTTCCCTGATGGGCTCACAAGGGTCTCAGAGTGCCTGGAGTGGCTCTTAGCCCTTGGGGAAGGTGGCCTTAGCCCAGTGTCTGCAGTGGTGCTTTGCATCTCTCCATTTGTGACACTTCTCAGATTAAACCCTGCTGTGCTGGTGGGGAATAGTCCAGAGGCTCTTTTGTCTCCTGTGGAACCTGTCCTTAATGCCCCATGACACCACTAAACAAGAAATGAGTGTTCTTCAGGACACAGGCTGTTTCCAATCTAAATGATCTTATGGAGTGCTGCTAGTATGGGACAGATAAATCAGGAGATTCCTCCTCCATGTTTGTGCTTTCCTCGGCATCACCTTCCCACACGTAGCATCTCTCCGTACCAGCAAAGTGTGTGTGGTTTTCCATTCCTGCCTTAACTCAGGATTAATTCTGCAGTAGCTCAGTGCCTGGCTAAAAAGCAGCTTTAAGAGCAACATACAAATATTAGCATGAAATAATGTCTCTGTTAGTGATATAGAATCAGGGAAAGATCAGAAAAGGGAGGCTATTGCAGAGTCATGCTGCATGAGCTGTGTGTGGAGTAAACCCAGTGTTTTAATCAGCCTTTGGTTCCAAATATATTGTGTACATCTCAAAGGAGAGCAAAAGATTTTGCTAATAACCATTTCATGTGAGCACATGTGGTTTTGTAACACAGTGAAGGCCAAATAGCTTGAAACTATTCTCATTATCCACGTTTCTGTGCAAATGTAAGTCACCTTCATCCGTGGTGTGGAACAGTGTACAGTGTGGTGACTGCTCTGGCAAGAATTGGGACAGACTTTAGTTTGATTTTTTTTTTATTAAATTTTTTGACAACTACTATGTTGCTGTGAGGATGATAAATTTCTGCTAGTTCTCTCTGTCTGGGTAAATAGGAGGGTCTCTGATGATCTGGGGACAACAATTGTCTTTCACTTGTTCCTCCTCTCCCTTCCCTTTTCATTGAATTGCTCAAGGGCTTTGAGGGAGGATTGGGTTGGTGGGATAAGGGGCGATTTTGTACAGGTTTGTGGTTTTGGGTTTTTTTCCCTGTGAGGTATATAATATAAACTGTGCCTTTGAGCTACATAGGACTGGGTCTGTTACTTGGTACTGCACACTGAGACAAATAGCAGAGGTCAGTGCAGCAGCTGAACTCTCAGCCCTGGAGACTGGCTGGGTTGGCTCCTGAGACTGGAATAAAGCAACCATAGGCCAAAAGCTGATACAGTAGTTCTGTACAAACTATTTGTGGCTGGTTTCTCCTGAAAATCCCAATCATTGACTTCCATAATAATGTAACCTGCTTTGACAGTTGAGAGAAGTCAGGCTGGCAGTCTTGCCTGTGCTTGGAATCTGATTACTGCCTCCGAAGGAAAACGTGATGCACTAAAACCTGAGATGCTTCATAGTGAAATGTTGTTTCTGTGGCATTTTGAGGCAATACAAACTTGTCACTGTAAAAACTTGTCTTGAAGCCAAGTAGCCTGTCCTTGCATCTCATCAAAGTAAATGCTGCAAATTCCAGCAGCACTTGACATGTCTTGGGCACCTTGCAAGCTCAGCAGTTTGTGCAGAGTGGGGGTTTGCAGTCACCAGCAAAGCCTGAAGTGCTGTAGTAGAATTTCCCCCATGTCTTTTGAAAGATCCACTGCAGGTTTGAGGCTTCACTGTGCTGCACTAGTGCATCACAGGTCATTACATTGTCCCCACCACCAGTGGAACACTGGTGTTCTCCTAACATGCCATCTTATATCAGGGCAGTTTGCATCACTCTCTTACTGATCTGATCATTTATAGATGCTTTGGATCAAAACAGTTTATGCAGAGCCTTTTGTTAATTGATACTCTTCTCTTGGGCCAGTGCTGGTTCCAGCCTGGAAATGGGGTAGTAGTGTTCTGGTACAAAGGCTGGTGTAGTTCTCTGCTCCTCCCTTGTCCTGGGATTTATTGGTTTTGGGCTTGTGCCAGATATGGGACAGCAGCTCATTACAGAGCCATGCTGGGTGACCTTGGAATTCTCATTCCCAGGCACTTGCACCTGATTCCAGCAGAATGGGTGATGCTGAAAGCATTCCCTGTGTGCTGGCTCTTGGCAGATGGATGTGTGTCCACTCCTGTCCAGGGTCACAGAGGGGTGTTGGTGACCTGGGGTGACACCTGCACTCACTGTGTGTTATGCCTTGTCTGGGGTCATCTAACAGAAGCACTTAACTGTGCAGTTTGTCTGAATTGACACCTCAGCCTGATTTTGGTGATGAGTCCTGTCTGCTCCTCTCATTGCCACCTCATTTCCCCTCATTAACAGCCCTCCTAATCACTTGTCACTGTAGCTTGTGAGCTGCCATCTGACACAGCAGCATGAGGACAGGTTAATACTCAGCGGTTTGTGCAGTTAAACACATGATTCATGGCAGCTCTACACAGAGTAGGTGACCCTTCCAAAATGTTCCTAAGGGCTGATGGGCTCTCCTTGCTCTTTTGGTGCAGGTTCTGGCATGACTGAGCTGGACGGGCTGATTGGTGCTGAAGAAAAAGTGATTAACAGCAAGAACAAGGTGGATGAAAATGTGGTGAGCTCTCCACCTTTATTTTGTGAAGCTAAACCTGCTGTGGACACTAATTAATAGCAGTGGCTTGTTTCCATGTCTCATTCCAGCTCACAGAATGTCAGTGTGTTCATTATCCATATGGTGTGGGGGAGTAAGTTTGGTGATTATTGTAGGCTCTTAATACTGACTAGCATCAGAAGGGTGGGAGGGGAAGGGGAGAACTTCAGATCTTTGGCAGTCTGGTTCTGAGAACTCTCTGATTTAGGAACACTTTTCCCAAGCAGAGACCCTTTGATGTCCCTTTAGTTTCACTAGGTTGCTCACTGTCTGAACACACCGAATACTGATGTGTTCCATCTGTGTTCCCACTTTTTTTCATGGCAAGGGAGGCCTCACCTTCTTCTGAAGGTGAGAAACCCAGCAGGCATTGTCTCTGTCCTCGGTGTTAAGAATTCTGTAGGTTCTAGTGACAGCCACTTTGCCTCAGTTCCATGGGTTTAAAAAATTAAAAAGTCAGCTTCTGAATTTCCTTTCAATACTGTTTTAAACCCACAGGTTAGATCTTACATAACAGAAATACTGGGTCCAAAGTTAGCACCTATTTTTTTATTGTTTTCTTTTCCTTGGGGCTTTAGTTTGAGATAGTCTGGAGGTAACTAGCTGTAATACTATCTCTGGTGGCTGTGTAAGATTTGGAGAACATTCCATGCTGTTGAGAGCAGAGGGGAGATGATAAGTGGTCCTGAGCCTTTGCTTAGCTGTGATATTTGGTAGTGTTCATTAAAGGTCTCTTGTCTGTCTTCCTCTTCCTTCTCCTCCTTGTTTTGTGTGGATCCTTCCATAAAACACTTTTGTGGCCGTTTTTAGGTAATTGATGAAACCCTTGATGTGAAGGAGATGATTTTCAACGCAGAGCGTGTCGGAGGGCTGGTGGATGAGCCGGTACGTTTGTGGCTGCTGAATCCAGGGATTGGCAAATTTCTAATGCTGGATTTTGATGACCATTTTGACTGAATTCAGGGTTTGGTGCCTGGATGCCTGGGAGCTCATGTAGAGTGAAACACAGTACAGCCCTTCTGAATAAAGATGTAAACAGTGAACACACATTAGATATTAATTGACTCCTACTGCAAAAGTGTTTTGTGGGATAGGGAAGTGATGTGGGCCAGTGTCTGTCCAGAGCTACTAAGTGGGGAAAGAATTTTGCGTTGGTTGTCCTGTTGATGGAATATTTAGAGGTGAAATATTTAGGGGTGGAATACTTAGGCATGGTATATATACACTGTCTAGTGTATAATCAGTTGTATCTCGATACTACAGATGGTCAAAGACCTTACTAGTGACCATGGTTTAGGTTTGTGTTCAGCAGTGCATCTCCCTTATTGCACTTCCTCAACCTGCTCTGTTTTCTTCCCTCCAGGATAATGACAACTCCCTCCGTGATGACTTTGGCTTCAGCAGCAGTGCCCTTATTGGGCTGTTGGTGATTGCTGTTGCCATAGCTACTGTTATAGTCATCAGCTTGGTGATGCTGAGGAAGAGGCAGTATGGGACCATCAGCCATGGAATTGTGGAGGTGAGAAACAGCTCCATAACTGAGGATGAAAATAGTCAGTGTTGAATCACATGTGTGTGGGGGTAGAGAATGGCAGGAGCTGCCAGGCCATGGAGAGTTCTACTTTTGGCTGGGTAGGAATTAACTCTGTTCCTGCTGACGCCATCATCGCTCGTTCCTCAGTGTGCAGGTGCCAGTCCCAGGTGTGCTGTGCTGGCACCTGTCACTCCAGAGTTGCATTTGCTTATCACCAGGATTCACTTAGGCTACCCTGGCTGGCTCAGGGTAGGATTTAGCAGTAAATGAGCTTTTCAGGCAGTATCTTTAGCAGGGCAGTCAGTCAGTCATTTCATAGCAATTTGTCCTCCTGGCTAATTGATGATTAAGATGTTGTGATTGGTGAAATGCTGAAGAGCAGCTCCTTCTTCCTTGCACATTTCTATGACAACTTAAAGGAGCCCAGAGAAAGCTGCTTTTCCCTTTGCCACACCCATGCAGGAGATCATAATAACCTCTTCAATGAGAGAAGTGGGTCCCTGATTTTCAGTGTTGGCTGAGCAGTGACTGATTTGTGAGAACATCCCCACAGGGGACTGGGGGGCAGGAGGCATCAGCTCCTGAACAAGCAATTCTATTAAACAAATTACCTTTTGCAATTTACCTTTTTTTGCGTTTACTGTTCATCATGGTATTCACTCAGTGTTTGTCTGTTGCCTCTTGTTCTGAGGAATCAATCCTGGAAGTGTCTCCTTGACCAGTATCATGTATTTTTTTCAAAGGTTGACCCGATGCTCACCCCTGAGGAGCGGCATCTGAGCAAGATGCAAAACCATGGCTACGAGAATCCCACTTACAAATACCTGGAGCAGATGCAGATATAAAAGAGATGAAGATGGAATAGCCCCAGTGGGAAAAGGGTGGGGCGAAGGGCCAAAGTGGTCCAGTGTTTTGGATCAACTACTGACCAACAGTTACTTCAAGAGGACTTCATCTTACATTCAGAACTCCTGGATCATTAAGACTATAATTACTACTGTAGAGTTGCAATTTCCATTCTTTAAAATGGGTGAAGAAATGATAATATAACAATATGATATATAAATCTCCTTAAATGGGAAAATGGATCTATTGCAGATATTTGACTGAGATGTAGTTTTCTTTTTTTTTTTTTAAATAATCTGAAAAATACCAGTTCTGTTGTACTGTTGTCTGATACAAGCTCTATATATATAAAAATGGGAAATGTTGATTTTTATTTCTGATAGACCACCTGTATATTGAGGGTCGTTTGTACCAACCCACCTTCAAAAAAGAAGACAGTTGTGGCTCTTTGGTCATTTTGGCTTTTGTATATAA
>VZRH01005616.1:235641-271927 GCA_013397555.1 Urocynchramus pylzowi | reverse complement strand
AAAAAATCCCCCTTCTTTTTATAAAACAGCCACTGTTCTGCAGCAAAACCAGACGTTTCCAAGCAACAGTCCACTTGCACAGCTCACATTTCTGAAGCACAGAAAAACAACCCCCACATTCACAGAGCCCCTCAACCAGCCCAACAAACCCAACCCCAACACCCCTGACCCACTGGCTTTCCCCACTCCAGCTTTGGAGCCCACACTCCCATAAGAGCTCATTTAGCTCCAAGGAAGTGGCAGCCAGGAAAGAGCAGAGACACAAGGTTATTTATTCCTCCTGGGAGTTGCTCTGTCTGTCAGAGCACTTGAAATATGGCTGCAGACAGAAGTTATTACCTGAGCTGCCCTTCTCCCTCCACAGCTTCCAGGCTGTGATGCTCCTGCTCAATGGCCCCTGGGAGCTGCCTGCTGTCCTTCCAGAGCTGTGCCTGACTGCTCACAGCCTCCTCAGGCTCGGCTTGGGAAGGACAGCATTCCTGCCCAGCTTCCAGGCTCTGCCCTGGAGCCATTGCAGCTCCAGATCCATCACCATCCATGATTTTGACCCCACCTGCTCCAGTGGAGCGGATTGCTGGTCTCCCTCTGGATATCCAGCATTCCCTACAAGCACCCATCAGCATCCCAGGACAGCCAGCTTGTGTGCAGAGGACAAGCTCAGCACCTGGCTGCAGACATTTGGGAAAGTCTTCTCTTTATTACTCCTCTCCATCCTTGGGCACTTCCAGGGATGGGGCAGCCACAGCTTCTCTGGGCACCCTGTGCCAGGGCCTCCCCACCCTCACAGGGAAGGATTTCCTCCTAATATCCCATCTATCCCTGTCCTCTGGCACTGGGAAGCCATTCCCCTTGTCCTGACACTCCAGGAGTCCCTCTCCATCTCTCTTGGGACCCCCCTAGGCTGGAAAGGGCTCTGAGGGCTCCCCAGAGCCTTCTCCTCTTAAGGCTGAACAACTTCCATCCTCTGCTACCACACAGCTCCAAAACACAATAATCCCCCGAAAAAATGGCTAAAGCCTGAGATTTCTGGCACCATCAGCACCCCTCCCACCAGCCTCACCCACAGCTGTCATCACACTGAACCCTTGTCTCTCATGGGTGTTCTCCCCATGTTCCTTCTTTCCAAGTTCCAGCAGCCATGTCCATCCCATGGCACAGCTGCTCACCAATGTACAGATGGAAGAGTTTACCTGTGACTCCTGCTTGTCCTTCTCCCTCTCCAGATGTGTCAGCAAGGAGGTTATTACTCAGAAGAGGCAGATAAAGGGAGAAGCCACCATGGGGAGGTGCCCCTCAGACAGGATGTTTGGAACTGAACATCCTGTGGGCCAGTTCAAAGCACCCTGAGTCAACCACCTTTCACAACCTGGGCCACCTCCTGTCTGCTATTAAAAATACAGCCAACAACTCTCCTGGAGTTTGCCACAAAAATCAGAATAAGCAGCCAATTCCCGTTCCCATGGCAACCATGTGTATCCTGTTGTTAGGATGGGGCTGGGGATGACTGGGGAAAGAGCCAAGCAGAGAGAAGGTGGCAGTAAGATCTGACAGGGCCGTGCTGCAAGTCTGTGAACTGGGCTGCCAGGACATGATAACCCTTTTAGGGGATCCAATCTTATAAAAGTTGCCTGAGGGCAGGAGATTTTGGGCCAGGAGCTCGCAAACCAGAGCAGAGCTTTTGTGAGCTTTACCTCCCGGCCCACAGCAGCTGAGAAATGGGGGCCATGGCCCTCTCTCCCACAAAAGAAGGGCAGGCAGGACACAGCAGCCTGTTTCCACTCCTTTTCCTCTCTAATACAGCAACACTGGCCTTCACCAAGCAGCCACAGACACAAGCCACCTCGAAGCTGCTGCCCATCCCACTGATGGCTGCAGAGATGAGCAGTGCAAGTGCTTCAGGCAAATAAATACCTCAGGCCACCTGAGTGTCCTCATGTCCTTCCACAACGTTGAGGTGATGGTACAGAAACATTTAGTATCATCCCAGAGCCCTGCCCAAGCTGCTGACCCTGGTGCAGCCACATTCCCAAACCAGCAGTTCTCCCAGGAAGTTGTGTATTTCTCTCACTCGTGTTGCCCACCCCAAGCAAGCTTGCAGGACCAGCCCTGCCCAGAGCCAGCAACCCACAGAAACCCGAGGCTGGAGCAGCACAGAAGCAAAGCAGCCCCCCCAGGGTGATGGGCTGTGGTCCAGCACAGCCAGAAAAGCCATCAAGCCACAGCCAGGAGCCTTTTATTCCCATTATCCTCATATCAAGTGGGAAGAAGGAAGGAAAACGAGAGGCTGTGCTGTACACCCATCACTGCTCACTTCCAATCCTGCCTGAGAAGCAGGATGAGTGGAACAGGGATGAGTACACCTGCAAAAGGGCCCTGGGAAGCTCACAGTAGCAAAGGGGCTTCTACAAATGGCAGTTTCACCCAAGCTTAAGCTTAGGAACTTGTTACAACATTAAATCCAAGCATAGGGAGAAATACAACCCTCATGGGAGTTCTTCCTTACAGACCAACCCCTGAAAATAATGCAGGATGAAAACCTTACCTTTTTTGCAGCAGCACCATCTGCTGAAGGGGACCTCCTTCAGCTCAGTTTTCCTTTCTGCAACCACCTGCCTCTACAAACCACTACCCCAAAGGGCAAGAAGCTGCTTCCCAAGCAGTAGGAGTCAAGCCCTTGGAGAAAGTGGGGAAAGATAAAGTGGAGTGCAGCAGCTGGAGAGTGACGGGAGGAACAAGGCCCAGCTGGAAAGTATCTACACAGAGGCAATGGCCTTTTTCCATAAAGGGCCAGTAAAGAGTAAAAACCAGAGAGAAAGCCTCTATGAAAAGGGCAAGTTAAGTTACAGACAGTGAAGGAAGTTTTCAGTGCCTTAAATAGTTGAGAAAATGAGGTTTCTTTTAAACCATCCCCATGAGAAAAATGAAGATTTAACTCTGACGGGTGGTTGGGAGAAAAGATAGCAAATCCCCCCAAATCCCCTAGCAGGTCACTGAAATTCTATGCATGCTAAAATCACTGTGGGCACAAATGGATGTGATTCCATTTCAGTTCTTTAGGAATATACCCCTTCTTACTCCTAGGAAAAGACTGAGGGTGGCAGAGCTGTGTCCGACTCCCTCCAGCTCCTCAAGCTAAACCCTGAATTGAATTTGATTTCATATTTTTGTTTTTTCTTTTTCTCTCAGCTGTAACTGCAGCATCTTCTCCCTAAAGGTTCATCATCAGCCTCAGTGTTAATGAAAAAATATTTGTCTCCTTCCTGGGGGTGGTGGGAGGCACAATCTAATTAAAGGTTTGCCAGCAGCTCGAGTGCTGCAGATGGATGGTTGTTTGGGAAGTGCAAAGTATTATTATTGTTATTATTATGACGAATGCTAACACCAGCTTTCATAAACAGGCAACAGGAGGTAAAGCAGGTGGTAAAAGCAGAGGCAGGGCTTGTTCTGCTGCTACACCTTCATTTCAGCCTCACATAAAAGTGGCTGTGCAGGTGGCAGCGGGAGATCCTATCTCTGCCCCAGGAATGAGTGGCTCATGGATGAGCTGTGCTGGCCCCTGACTAAGGCTTTGTCTTTCCAGCTGCAGGAAGAGCAGCTGCCAGGACCTTTGGCTGCTTTGGGGGTGTTGTCTGGGCTCCTTCGTAAGAGAAGGGCAGGATCAGCAGCTCCTGCTGGCCGTGGATGAGCAGGACACCTGAGTGACAAAATCAAACATCAGACTATAGTTACACAAGAAAAAAAACATCTCTGGGACACCACCTAGGGATCCTGCTCTTTTTAAAATCAGTTTGGATGTGGATACAAGCACACTCCTGGCCCTCTCCAGCTGCATGGCCGATGGGTCCAGTACAGAGACACTTTAACTCAATTTATAGAATCATAGAATGGTTTTGGTTGGAAAAAACCTCCAAGATCATCAAGTCCAAATATTATATGCTGAAAAACATGATCCAGAATAACTGTTTGATATTAATGTTTTATTAAAAGCAAGTCTCCATCTAGGACTGTCCTAAAATATCCGTCACTCAAGAAATAATTGTGAGGATGGCTTAAGGTTGCACCTCTATATAATAAACTATCTCTGTAGCACTGATCCAGACATCTTCATACCTTATTTGGGTACTTAAACTATTTACAAACTGTTTTTAGCTGAAACGAAAATCATTCATTCTCATGCAGAAATGAACCATTTCCTTCCTTAATCACAGGTTGGATCACTCCTCCTTTCCTGACCTTCATACTTTAGAGAAGAATGTGCTCTAGAGCTGGAAAACAAATTAGTGAGCGCTTTGCTGACAGTCCTGGGATGTTTGTGGGAGCAGGGAGTTAATGAGGCAAACAGAAACTATTCCAGACACGGGTGCTGTGGAGGGAAAAGGTGTTTTGTTGCCATACAGTGACAGGGGCCAAAGAACAGAGAGGGGCAAGGAGACAGCAACTTGATTAAGAGCTGTGAAGAATTAAATAAACCCTATCCCAATTCCAAAAGCAAAGAGTGCTTTTAAAACCAAAGTCAGCTTTCATTTGTGCCCTGTGCTTTCATTGTGCCCTGGAATGGTAAAAACCTCTGGCTTTCGAGGGTGGGAAGAAGGAGGCTGACTGCATCCAGCTTGATCCATTCCTAGTCCAACAGCAGCTGCTGCCCTCCCCTGGCTGTTTAATGGGAATAGTGATGCTTGGGCTGTTTACTAAAAGAAAATAATTCACAAAAGACCAGAAATAATTCAGAGCATCACACAAGGCCTTTTTGCTCTTCAATGAACCTGGCCCTGTCCTGCAGCACTCCCCTTACCTTGGTTTGTCCCCTTCCTCACGGAGGGGAGGAGGCCTCTGCCATTAGCAGGTGGCATCTGCAGAATGGTTTGTGTCTCCCCACAGCAGCCAAAGGAATTTGTGATATTTGGAAAAACTATTCTGCCTTGGCAGAAAAAAGGATATCTACAAAATGCTCCTCATGTTGAGTGGTTACGACTCATGAGACCCAGTCATAAGTATTTGAGATGGATTTATGAGATGCAGAGATGCAGCTCTGCTGCTTCATTCTCATCATGCCCAGTCTGTTTGCACCTCCCAGTATCCAGCCATGCAAAATAAACCAGCTCAGCAGTGGATACACAGGAAAGCTGGCATTCAAGGAAAGCTACTTTTTCTAGCACAGTTAATAAGCAATAAAATCCAGGCTGCAGTCTCTACAGTCTGTGACAGGCTCTTTGCACAAGGGGAAAAGGGTTAAAGGACAAGCTTTGCCTTCCCTTGGACCTGTGCAGTCATGAACATGAGCAAAAAATCTCCTGCAATCCATCCCCCACTACACAGAAGGGAGAAGATCTCAGTGCAGAGCATCCTTCTGGCCCTGGGGTTTGAGACATGAACAATGGTAATTTCCCTTGTGCTGGTGGTTATTTTATTTACTTATATATATAGATGTACATATATAAGTTTTTTTTAATCCCCATACTAGCATATTTTCCTCCTGTCCAGGAGGTGACATTTCCAGTTACTTTTTGCCAGAAATTAGCTAGTAAAGGCAACCTAAAACAAACCATGTGCTTGTTTCATCTTGCTTTCCAAGCTGAGGGGGTTTATTTTTAATGGAAAACTGGGACATTTCATGAATCCCTACTGCATGGCCATGTATCTTACAGTCCTTCAGGCTTTGCAGGTCTGAGGGATGGATTTTTCTAAGCTATTATTACATACTCTATAATTTATCAGTCTTAAATTTAAGGGTATCAGCTCAGCGAGGATTTTTATTTCACATTTATTTACTCTCTTAGCCTTTCAGTGAACATGAAAATGATTAACAAAACCCCTCTTTAGTTCAAAGCTTCAGTAATAACGTTTGTATTGTGTGCAGTCAAGCCCTGGTGTTGCAAAAATTGCCATAATCTCACATTCAACACTCTCTTACTCGTCCTCCTTGGGGTGATGCCTTGCTCCAGAGGTGCATGACCTCAGCCTGGAGATTTCCCTGACTTCAATCACAGCAGGTCAAAGCCTCCAGGCTCTTGGAAAAGTCAGCTGGCCAAAGGATGCCCTCCATCCCTATGGGAACACACAGGGCAGCCCATAGGATGAAGTAATCTTGTTACGCTGAGTTTCATGCTTTGTTTTGCTGCTAAAAATCTCTTCAAGCTGAGCCAGAGATATTTGGGTATGGATGGAGGGCAGCCACCTCTGTGTGCTCAGTCTTCCTCCCAGCAGCACCACGGGGGTACCTCTCACTCTTCCGAAACAAAAATATTTCATTTGATTTGTTCCTTCTGGAAAAGGGACTGTTCATGTATTTGGAGCAGTAGTTTGCACCCTCTTCACTCTTCATCGGAGCCATTCAGGAAGGCAGCTTGGGAGCTGCTGTCACACTTCTGCTGCCAGACCCCCAGGTTGATGTAGGGCTCTCCACTGCTTCTCCGGAGCCTCTGGAGACAGCTGCAGCACAGGAGCAATAAACCATTATTAGAAAAAACCCCAACCTAATGCCACTCACCAGAACCCTCATTCTAGAGGTCCTAAAATGCTACTGACGGGGGATTGAGTGGTTTTTGTTCTGTATAAAGTCTATTTGATGGCATGGACTGAAATATCCATTCTGTAGCTTACACAGCATCCCTCAGAGCATCCCTTAAAGTGGGATAATCTTCCCATCCCCTTGGAAAAGCCAAACTGGGGGCTGGTAATGTCTTAGTTTTTGTACCTCTAAGAATTCAGTGACCTTCAACTGCTTTGAAATCGTTGCAAGGTGGAGGATGAAGTGTCAGGGGGTCCTGGTAATGCTTTGATGTCTCTGTCAAACTGAAGTTTGACTTCAGCACTCATTGCAGAGGAAAAAAAGCAGTGTGACTTCCAGGAGGACCTCTAGGGACTCAGTTGTTTGACTTCTTCCCATTTAATGCCTGTGCCTCTCGCTGACACTGTTTTGCATTCTGTGCACTCAACAAATACCATGCCCTAAAACCTGCAGTAGTCTGGGACTGCTTATTCAGCTGTGATTTTGCACTGCAGGAAGGGCTGGGTTACATCTGTCTCACTACAGACATCCCACCCCGCCTGCCTCCCCCAGACCTGCCCCAGCCCCTGTCCCAGCCCCTGTCCCAGCCATACCAGTAAGTGAGGGTGTAGTTCACAGCCAGGATGGCCACAGCAGCTGCCCAGTGCCAGAAGAAGCACATTGTGAGGAACATGATGTTGCTGTGGTCATTCTCATCCCACATGGGACCTCCCCATGGCTGAAACAGCACAACACCGATCTGGGGGGAACAAGAAGTTGGTGGAACAACTATGTTGGGAAAAAAAATATAGAATCCCAGAATGCCAGAATGGTTTGGGTTGGAAGGGACCTTAAACAACCTGTGCAACAGCCTCATCACCCTCACAGAGTTATCTTTATTCATGTGGTGACCAAGGAACTTGAGCCCTGACCAGGATAGAGGTTTTTGCTGAAAGTGAAGTCCATCCTTGCAATGAGAGGCCACACAAAGTCAATCTGTGCCCAAGATATCTCTTTTTCTGCTCAATATCCAGACACAATTGTCCCTCAGCATTCCAAACTCCAAGCCATCCTATACAAACTCCAGATTTAGTATTTTACAAGCTCAGCCCAGTTTTTTACCTCTGAATAAAGGCTGGTTTGAGCTAGTACAGCCTTGAAAAAGAGACGGGAAAGTGGTTTGGTTCTGGGGTGGGTATTTTGGTTCTTTTTTTGTTTGTTTGGTTTTGGTTGGTTGGTTGGTTTGGTTTTGTTTCTTTTTTTGTTTGTTTGGGGTTTTTTTTGACAGCTTAGTTTTGAGAGCAATTATCTCCAACTGATTTCTTTGCTTTTCCAACTCCTACCAAAGCAAGCAGCTGGCTGTATTTTAACTCAGCTATTTTATTGCTGGTGGGGTTTGTATCTTTTCACTAAACCAGAGGGAGGGCTGCAGGGAGCATTAGACACATTAACCAATTAGTACTTGATTGTTAGGTACTGTAAAATGTTGCTCACTTGCTTTTGCTCTTCCCCCTGGAGAAGCAATAAGCCAAAACAAACAGCTCTTGCAGCAGGAGCAGCCATCAGAGATGACCTGTGATAAGTAAATTTTCATTCTGGGTTATGAGCTATTTATGAAGTGAGCCTGGCAAAATAATCCTTGGGAGATGTGTGATTGATACATGATGTATAACTTGTTCCCTTCTTTTCCCTTTGCTTCATTGCTCTGGGAAAGCAGAACAGACCTGCCAGAACCACGTTCCCTGGACAATGGTGATGTGGGCTCGGAACATCTCCAGGACAATGTTGTCACGCAGGAAAACCTCCAGCAGGATGCTGCCAGCCCCAGCAAAGATGGTGATGAGCAGAAGGGAGTGGATGTGCTGATCCAACATGGGCCGGTGAAGGACGTGGTAATAGAAGAGACAACCTGCCAAAACACCAGCCCTGCTTAGAGCAGCACTAACAACAACAGCCGTGGCCACCGAGCTGAGTCAATCACCTGCCTGGATGGCAAATTGAGGCAGGATATCACAGAAAGAGGGGACTCCACATAGCACCATCCCCTAGGCCTCCTGGCATCCCAACATCCCAGAAGGATGAGATGCCCAGCCTTGGGGCAGGAGGATCTGAGCAATACAGTGACCAAGGACAGGGTCATTTTCTTCCCACATCTGTGCTGTCACCTCTTCAGATGACCCTTCTCTTCTAGCCAGGCTTCTGCTGTGTCCTTCTTTCTTATTGCTAAACTTCACCATTTTTGGGAGCTGTAAATGATAGATTTCCTGGTCTTACATGCCAAACTGTGCATGTGGAGCTGCCCCTGCTGCTGCTGCCTCAAAAACTACTGTGATTTGGAAAGGAAAAGTAACAGGAGCTGTGCCTTCATTAAGGAGGGTTCTATATAAACAAGAGCTTTTTTTCCCATAGGAGAGTGTTTGAACTAGATGATCCTTAAGCTTCCTTCCAAGCCAAGTCTTTATATGATTCTATGATCCAAAAGGGGTCTGGAATCCTGGCTGGTGACTTACAAGGCAGCCTGGGGACAGAATGATATTTATGATGTGCTGAAGCCGAAATAAATCACTTCAAATTGGCACGTGCCATGCAAGGAGATGAGGCTAATGATGCCTGCAGTGCAATTAATGGCTCTCAGGGGAACATGGGACAGGACAGCAGCCTGTGGATGGCAGAGGAATGCAAAATTCACCAGCCATTTATCATAACAAGGAATCTCATTCTGCTGCTTTGCACTGCAGTAGCCTCAGAAATCCCAAACCAGAACCTATCCGTGACTGTATTTCCCATCTCATTCCATCCCAGCCTGCCATAATATATCCCCTACAATGTGTTCTATCTCCAGGGGCATCTGGAACCATATATCAGTCAGGCAAATTTTAGCCCTTCTCTGACTTGGTCCCCAATATCCCTCCCCAAATTAAGCATCACCTTCTACCAACCTTCAACGAACACGGCCGTGGCCAACATAAGGCGATCCAGACCCTGTGGCACCACCTGGGAGATGTGGGTGAGGACATCTACCACCCCAGAGAGGCCATAGAAGAGGTACATGGTGGTGTGCTGCCAGTTCATCAGCTTCACCCAGTCGTGCTTCTCCCCGCTGTACAGGTACAAGTGGGGACCATCGGGGACGAACTGCTCCGCCAGCATCCCTGCAGGACACCCAAGAGCAGGGAGTGTCTGGGGTTTATTTGCAATGGTGGAGACTGCTCCTTGCTGCTGAGGGTTCTGAAGCAAGAGCTGGTGAGTTTGCATTAGAGAGAAAAGACTGGATGGAAAAATCAGGCATGTGTTAATTGGCAGCTCGGCTTTGGGAAGGGATATGAGATTTGCTTTTCCACATCAAACTATACCAGAGATCAAGTCAAGATGGACATCAAGGATGCATCCAGGCTGCCCAGGGGAGTGCTGGAATCACCATACTTGGAAGTACTCAAAAATATGTGGATGTGGTGCTCAGGTTCATGGTTTAATGGTGGATGTGGCAGTGGTTAGTGGTTGGACTTAATGATCTAAGAGGTCTTTTCCAGCTTTAAAGATTCTCTGATCCTTCCACATCTGGACCAGTTTCTATGAAGTCAGGGCTCCTGTACTAGGTGAATACTGTCATAGCAAGTGAAATATAACCCTTACCTACTAGAGAAAAGAAAATTTTGATTCCTCCTTCAATGGCATCCACACGCTGGAAACAGTAAGCCCTGTGGGATTTTTTATACACTTTCTGGCTGAGGTACTGCAGTGGGTATTTCACAGACCACCAGAGTCCAAAGAGCAGGAAGAAGCTGCCTGGAAGCGCGTGACCCTTAAAATTTGCCATCCTGTCAACTTCTTCTGACTACAAGGCAAAGAAAAACAATGTAATTATTCAATTTACACAAGTTATTTGGAATAGCAGTGGGATAAAATAGGATTTCCCTTTCAGGGAGGACTGGAGTAGGCTTGACCAAGCACATGGGAATATGAAGGAGCACAAGGACCTCCTGGGACCTCTCTGAGGTCCTTACCCCAAGATTAGGAAATGTCAAAAAAAGCCACAGTTGTTTCAAAAAAGTTCCAAATCTGCTGCAATGTCTGACACATCCCAGCCTGAACCTTTAATTCCAAGGATCTCTCTCAGCAGTAGGTCCTGCTTTTCTTGCTCTTCTGAAAGTATTAACATAAGGATCTGCTGCTGACCAGGGCTTTTCAGGACCAGGTAGGAGAGATAATACACAGGGAAAACAGGAATGTCTAGGGTTAAACAGCAGAGTGTTTCTTTAGCTCCATGAACAGCCACGGAAGTGGTGTGCAAAGTCCAAAATTTTTTAAAATCTCTGGAATTATTTCAGGCCATGGAAGAGGTGAAAAAATCCTGCATCTATTCCACAAACCAAAGCATTTTGTTAAAAATAAACCTTCAAAAATACCCCAAAAGCTGCTGGAAACAAAACATTGTGGGTTTGGGCAAACAAATCAAGTCGTTCCCTGCATACTGACCTGCTCATACTCTTTCTTCCCTCTCCTGAGCATCCCTAAACCAGGACTTGCACCAAGCTGCTGGAGCCTCTGTGCCAGAGTGCACACACACATGGTTTGAAGGATGCTGGGGGACCCATTTCCTGGGAGAATTACAGCAATTAAACCCAGCCAGCTCCTGATTGCTGTTTGCTTAATTAGGTTGAGAACTGATCAGCTCTTTCATGTGGGCTCCACCATATGTTTGAGGGCTGCCTTGGTGTGAGGTGGTGTCAGACTGGGCAATTAGGAATGTTTTAATTGATAACAAGCCTCTGCTGCTGGTGCCCAGGACTTCCTTCTCTGTTTAGTAACTCCTCTGTGCCAATCCACACTTAACCATGGGCAGAAACTGTCTCCCTTGTGGAGTGGATTCTGTCCCTCCACATAGCAGGAGTTGTATGGTTTGGAGCTGGATCTGACCTCCCCATCCCAGACATCCTGATTATCCTGAAACTGCCTTCCCCAGCAGCATTTTGGGCTTCAGTCCCCACTTGCTGAAAATATAAACCCAAAATGTTCTTATTCTGCTGTTGCACAAAGGATAATTTGTGTGTGGGGTTAAACATGAGTTGTTGCTGTCAGCCTTGGAGAAAGGGAGTTGCTTCTTTGGCTTTACTACTATCTGATTTCAGGTTGGCTTCTCCCAGGGACACCTTGCTTCATCCCTGGAAGTCCATGGCTGATGCAGATACTATCTCCCAGAGGAGTCTGTCCCCAAGCAGGAAAATCCAGAGGGTTAAAACTAATCTCCTAAATCCCTGCAACCGACCTGCCTGATCCCAGCTGGTTTAACCAAACAACTAATCCAACAGCTCCAGCTAAGCAAACACTGGCTCCATGTGCAAACATCACCCTGGTGCATGCAGCCAGACAGGGCAGCACACGGGGCCGATGTCCCTGCAGTGCCACCAGGCTGGTTCCCATCCTGTCTTCACCAAGCACCTCTGAGCCATCCCAGTGGGTTCATGAAGATGAATTTTGGGGGGATTTAACCCAAGAGTGGAAGCTGTGCATGGAAAGGGCATGGTATGAGCTGGCAGCTTTGCAGGTCACTATTAGCACTGCAGGGTTCTGCCTTATTTCATGACTTAAAAGGAAAGATTTATTGACAAAGGGTGCATTGGGTAATTAAACAGAAAATCAAAGCAAGATGCTGTTTATCAGCAGGGCTAGCACAGTCCAGTAGGTTAATACAATCATTTCTGCAGCCCTTTGAAAGGGGCAATTGGGGAATGGGAGCATCCAACTGTTTCCCTGTGATTAAGGGAGCAGCATTCCCAAGTCATGGAGAGGGCTGAAAAATTCTGTATTTTCTGGGTAAGTAGAGAATCTCATCATATACATGAAATGGGGGTAATGGCTTTAAACTGCAAGAGGGGAAATTTAGATTAGGTACAAGGAGGGATGGTGAAATATCAGGGTAATAACTGGAAGCAGAACCAAACCCATCTCAGAAAACCACAACAAGAAGGATTGCTGCCATATCCTGCTGTATTAATGCTACAATTATAACATGACCACAATATACAGTCAAATATATAACTGATGTAGCTCTTGCAGTTACATATTAAAGGCTGATATAAAGTGGGGCCTGATGGTTTTCCAGCTGAGATCGATGCAGTCAAACTGGGACGACCTGAGGGATACACTGGTCAATCACAATTAAAGATCAGCTAAATGGGGTATGCACAGCCACCTTACAGTGCTTATGTGATCTGGGCTGAGCTCAGGGGGTCATGGGGACTCTTTTGGGTTTGCTGGTCTCCATTCCTGCCTTATAGCAGGGAGCACATGGCTCAGCTGGGACACGTGACCAGCAAAACTATTTCTCCTGCTTCTCTTCCTCCTCTGAAAAACATTCAATGGGTAAGCACAGGGGAAAAAACCAACCACAGTTATGTTGTGCCCTGAGGCAAACCACTCTTGTTTATCCCTGTAGCTCCAAAGGAAGTGAGACATGCTTACAATCAGCAGGGAAAAGAACAAGGTGAAGGTCCAGTGGGTGTGGGTGTTGGTGGCCACAGCCACCATCCCAGGGCATCCCTGCTGAACGTGACTTTGTCCCTTCCCTCATCGCCCAGCCACGTTTGGCAGCACCCCCGTGTCCCTGCTGGCTCGTCATTCCTGCTCTTTGCCCCCTCTTTATTATGGTGCCCTTCACTGTGTCTGCTTAATGATTTACTGTTTCATCTGCTCTTATCACCTCCCAGAGGAGCTGGTTTTTCTTGGTTTATAGCTAATGCTCCCAGCCACTGGGGGAGGCATCTGGAGGATGGTAAGGAGTCTGAGAGCCCGATTAGGCTTTCACCTCCTTCTTCTCACACCAACCTGGCAGCCACAAACTCTCTTTTTAGCCACAACCTGGGCCATTTTACTATTCCAAATATCTCATTCGGTTTCCTGACGGATTTTTTTGTTTTGTTTTGTTTTCAGTTTTTTTTTTTTTTGTTTGTTTGTTTGTTTGTTTGTTTTTTTGTTTTTTAAGTCCATTGATAGTGTCTCAGTCAAGGCATCACTTGCATTTTCCCCAGTTAGGAAATCACAGTCTAAAGTTCACCAGTGGGAAGAGCTGACAGCCATCACCCCTACAATTAATTTTGCCCTTCAACCTGTGTGAATCAGGCAGTTCAGATACACCAGAGCTGGTTTGTTCACTGTACCTGTGCTTGGCTCTCAGAGCATCTGTGGGTGACAGGGATGGTCCCCAGGGAAAGGCTGACTCAGGGAAGAGGAGAAATGTCTTGACTTGTGAAAAAGCCACCCAAGCTGAGCTCAGGTTGAGGTGAGGAATGCCACTGAGATGTTTATCTGGAAATAATGAAGCTATTTCCAGCCTTCCAGAGGGGCTTTTGAGTTGAATCTGCAGCTGCAGGAGCACATCAAATCCAGACCTACAGACTGACAGCAGCTGAGGTGCTGTGCTCAAAAAACCATCGTCAGTCAGCCCCTTCCCTCTCCTGCATGTCCTCTGTGTGTCTCCCTGAGTACAATATAACCCCACTGCCCAAACCTAATGGGGATGGCAGTGAGTGAGGTATCTCTGACACAGGAGAGAGCTATCTCTGCCTCTGAGGACAGAGAGATGGCAGGAGACACCCAAAAGGTATCAGGAGAGGCATCACTGACAGTGATAAGCTCTCCTGTACCCTGTGCTGCCTCACTCATTACCAGCACTATCTTATTTGTCTGCAGAGGCACTTATAATCATAGCAGCACTTCCATTAGCTCCCACAGGAGCTGGATCCCTAATGCATTAATGTCAGGCTAAAACCCCACTCTGAACCATTTCATCTCATTATCGTCGGGCTCTCTTTTCCCTCTGTCTCTGTCTGCACCAGGGAGTGTTAACAGTGACACTGAACAATCATCTTCCTCATACTGGTAAGCTCAGCTGCTGCTGCAAAAGCAGGAAAGCAACATTTCTGCCTCTAAAGGATCCTTAAGGGGTTTGGACTTAGGTTAAAAAATTATCGTCATCATTGGACACTATTAGGCTCAATTGCCAGGAAGTATCTGAAGGACCATCAGGTACTGCAGGAACTTAGGCAGTGGCTGCAGACAGAGAATACAAACTGAGATAATCCATCCTCCTGAAATGGGAAAGTTCAACATGAAAGTTCAAACAGGGATGAAAGCTTTAAATTCAGGAAGCTGGACTAGAGGTCTATTAGATGGATCCACCTGGAAAGAGACACTGAGGGAGAGAGATATAAAACAGGAGACAAATGGAGGCAGCATAAGGAAGAGGAAGCAGAGAGCTGTATCACCTCTCCATCACTACTTTTTGTAAGTCCCTGGTTTGGATTCTCCACCCCATCCTTGCTCTGAGCCCTGTCATCAGGAAAGCAGCAAGAAGCTACATCCCAGCAAAGAAAGCTGAGAAATAAAATAAATTAGTCAAAGCCTAATTACAGGGGCTCAGAACAGGCACTGTCATTCTTTCACTTGTGACCTGAAATTGTTTATTCGTGGTTTTAAGACAGTGAGGTCTGACTTTAAAAATTACCTGTTGGGGAAAATGCACTTTACCATCTCAAAAGCCATTTTTCTTTGCCTGTATGTGATGGTAAAGAGATTAAAGTGCTTTCTAAAGCAGTGGATGCCATCTGTGCCCTGAACTGCCTCCCTTTCTCCATGATGTGTGATGGGGCAGCCCTGACTTTAATAACCCCTCACAGGTACCAAACCAAAATAAACTCAAACCCAGCATTATCACCATCAAAAATGCCACAAAAATCAGTATTTATAGCATCCTAAAATCACAGAACAGTTTGGGTTGGGGGGAATTTCAAGGTAATATAGTTCCACCCCCTGCCATGGGCAGGAACACATTCCACTATCCCAGGTTGCTCCAAGTCCCATCCAACCTGGCCTTGAACTCTTCCAGGGGTGGGAAAGCCACAATTTTGCTGGATTCCACAACTTCTCTGGGCATTTTCCAAAGAGGAGATGAATACTTGTCCTCAAATTGTCCCAATTGCCCCAGAATGTGACACAGGTTAAGCACTGTGTCTTCAACATCCCTCAAGGAAAACTATCCTAGACAAAGGATTAAAACCATTTCCACTGCAATATATACCCCAAATATCCACAAAGCACATAACTCTAAGCCTGCTGAGTACCACAGTTTGTCCCTGGGTACCCCAGAGCTGTGGTCCCCAGCATCCCCCTCCACAAGCACCTGGAGCCTCGGCTGTCACACCCTGTGCTGCCAAGGTGAGGGGTTGGTAGTTTTTTGAATGATAAGCTGGTAGGAAGAATGGAAGAAAGAAGGAAAAAAACCTTTCCCTGCAGCACAGGTGGCCCTGCCCACAGCAAGGGAGGTGGCATGACATGAGCTTTAAGGTCCCTTCCAACCCAAACCTTTCTGGAACTCTACAAATCCAAACTGTGAGGTTTTAGGCACTAGATGTGACTTTTCTAGGCATTACTGTGGGTAGAGGAAGGTGGGGACAGAGTTTTTGGTTCAGTGCACGCAGCAGCAATTTCAGTTTGGCTATGAGGCAGAGGGTTTGCATTTAATTTGGCTGGGAGTGGAGCAGGGAGCCAGCAAGGGCTCCTTGCAGAGTGGCAAGGGGGTTTTGGGGCCCTGCTGGCCCCAGGCTGCCCTGCTCTCACCTCTGCCTGCTTTGGGGCCCCACATATCATGTTTACTTTTCAACTTCCTCCTAGGAAAAAGTTGCTGCGGGTTTGCTGGGCTGTCCCATTGCCTACAGCCCAGCAGGGACAGCAGCCAGTCCCTGTGAGCCCCTCCACGGGGACCTCAGGGCAGGGCAACTCCCAGGTGGGCTGAGAACATTGAAATCTCTCCCAAATTTGCTTTCCTAAGGGCAGCGGTGGTTCACCTACCCTGTCCCTTCTCTTCTCTCCCCATGGAGTTTGGATGCCAAACTGAGGGGTCCATAAAGGGCAGGCAGGGGGTCCCTTCCCATCCCATGGTGTGGGGTGACCTCCCCCCTCTCCATGCCAGCGCTTGCCAGCAGAGCCTTACCTGTCCTGGTGATCCTGGTGCTGCACCTGCTCCCAGGTGATCTGTGCTCCTCCCCTGCCTGTGGCACCCGCCTCACCTGCCTCCTCCCAGCCTCCCAAACCCCAGCTGGGAGGGAGAGGTGACCCTGGACACAGAAATCCCCCCTCCTGGGCACACCAGGTGCTTTAATTTGCAGTTTTCTCCCACAAAATTAATCCATGATTTGCTGAATTCTGGCTGTCTCAAGGCTTTTACCCTCCAGATCTGAATTTTCTCAGATTTTGTACAATGATTAAACTTCCTTCCATCAGAGTTCCCCATTACCCACCTCATGCAGGGTGGGATACAGGGGAGCTGTGTGGGGCATTACTCCCCCACTCCCAGGTGCCTGCACCCCTCATCCCCAAAACACTGCATTAATTATTAACTGGATTAACTCCTTCAAAGCACTTCATTTGCCATTTTCATGCTTCCCAGGTTTGATGGATGCCCCTCCTAGGATACCCACCCATAACCCATATTTCAATTCCAAATGCAATTTTCTGACCAGGCCTCCTAGAAAGCTGATTTTATCCTTAATAATACTTTCCACTTTCATCTCCAGTCCTGCAAGTGCTTTACAAATGTTAAATAATTAACCCTCATGACACCCTGGGGAGGGAGAGAAGCGTTATTGTGGCTATTTGTAAAGGAAGCTCTGACAGGGCCTTCTGTGCTCCAGCCCTGGGTTTTACTCACTTTTAGGGGGCATTGCAGCTACTTACAGCACTGAGAGCAACTACACCTGCCACAGGGAATTTGTAGTAAGAAAGCTGGATTTTAATGTTTTAAATATATCCATCCTGATTTATAAATGACTTGAGCTTTAGAAGAGCTGTCTGCCAACCCTGTATTTTTCTTTTATTATTCTATTACTATTTTGATTTATTGGAATCAAATCCCTCTCCTTGCCCCACAATGTTGTTTAAACAGATGAGTTCTTAAATAATAAATAATTGTCAATTAATCCATCTTTCTCACTTCCCAGAGAGGTAAGTGCTGCTGGAAGGGAGGAAGCATCCCACAGTCATCCTCTCCTTTAACAGTGGTGAGGTTGGATGCCAAAACCCTATGTGTTTTTCAGGTGGAAGAATTCAAATTTTCTAGAGGCAAAAGCCAAGCTGCAGGTGTTTATTGTCTCTTCATTAAATTGTTTCATAAATGTCCCAGGAGTCTGATGACGTTTGTGTCCCACAAACCCTGGAATAAATCAGAATTAATTGAGGGGTTTACACTCACTCTGCTCCAGGCACATAGAAGGATTTACTGGAAATTGACCAGATTTACCCAGAAAACTAACCTCAAAACTGAGGCTGAGGAATAAATGGAAGGAAAACAACTGTTGAGATGGAGGGCCTGGGAAAAATGAAGAACTGTTTAGCCTGGGAGTTGCTACAAGTTCATGAAAAAAAACCCAAGAGATGTCTAAAAATGCAAATGAGACCCAAAAAAAATGCCACGGAAAAGTCTTGGTCATGAGTGATGAAGTTGCTGTAGGTGTTACATAAGAAAGACTGAGTTTAGCTAAAAACTGAACCTTTAGTTAAACGTGACTCTGAAATGGGAGCTTGTTCCCACCCAAAGCTCTGCTGAGTCATGTTGGTGTTTCTCGGCTACCAGGAAATTTGCACCTTCAAATATTTGCAGAACAAAATCATGGGGTGTGTAGGGAGGTGGATCTTACTCCAAGGAAACAAATAACCTCTCTGGGAGTATTTATTGTAGCAAAGACCCCCCCTGATCTGGGGTTATGCAGAACCCCAGCAGAATGTCTCATTTCCAAGTGGTCCTGAACAGTCATTTCCTGATAAGACACATCAAAGCCTGACGTCATCTCCAACCTATATCCACAACTTCCTAGAGCTCAGCCACTCTTAAAGCCTTCACAGTTCCTTAGACATCCTTGAAACCACATGTAAAGGCTGTAAATTCTTCACACGTGTGTCCACTTCAGGCTCTCACCATCCACAGACACTGGGCTACCACTGGAGGTGGGAATTCTGGTCAGCACATCACATCCAGCCTAAAACACCAGCCTGATCAGCAACTTTTCTAAATCTTACTGCCTTCCCATGAAATCAGTACTGAAAAAAAATTCAGAATTCCTATTCTAGGAATTTTTGAGGCCTCAAAAAAGCTCTTTTGTGTCCTGCCCATCTCTAATTTTCCACCTCCTGATGTCTATTTTCTCTCTGCTTATCTCATGCAGAGCTGCAGCTCCTAAACATATCCACAGGAGATCTGGCAGCAAAGAACACCCTGGCAGTCTCTTCACACAACATGCAAAGCTGGGAATGGCCAAGAAAACAGGAGTTTGCTTCTCTGGGAATCATCTTAGTATGCTGTCTGGTTAGACAGTACCTGCAGTCTCCATGGATGCAGCTTGGGATGCAGGCTGGAGCGTGCTGTGGGAGTGATGCTCAGAGAGAGCTCAGAACTAACAGCTCAGAGAAATGGGGGAAATGATGGAGTGTCAGAGCCAGGAAATTAGTTCCTGCATTTTCCTGTGCTGGCAGAAGGGATGGGTGAAGGAGTCATTTGCTACGTGGCCACATATCCGGAGAGAGGAGCTGCACAGGCTGCCTGCAATTTTAAGAGACAGGAAAATGGGAATGATGCAAGCTGGCACACTGGCCAAACACAGATATTTGTCTGGTCCCTTGCTGGAATATCGATGTATTTTCCAACCAAAATGACAATGTCTCATTTTCCTTCTCCTCCTCCTGCACCCACAAATCTTGCCTGTGTAATGCAGGCAAAAGGTTTTGTACTCAGATGCTCCCATTTCTAAGTGAGCCACCTCCTGGTGGCACCTCCCTAAGCCTTCCTGGTACCCAGGGAATGATCCCTCACAGCATCCTCCCATCTCAGTGCTGTTTGTCACCTGAGTGCTCACCCATCGTGTGCAACCCAGATTTCCAGTGATGCTGAAGTACCTTGGAATAGGGAAAAGGGCAGAGACCTGCAGCTGCTCCACAGTACCATCACCTAAATTTATTCCTCTCTGTGGGCCAGTCCCCACATACAGAGAGATGTGGAGTGCAGAGTGCCCTGGGGAGATGACAAAGGACCCACCAGACTCTGCCCAAAATGTGACCTAATTCTTGCAAATGCTGTCTTCCCACACAAAGAGGTTGAGGAAGGAGTTTGCCAGATGGCAAAAGGAGAAGATGAATAAATACAAAATGGCACACCTGCAGCTGTGGAGAGCAAACAGCATCCGTGCACAGCTGGGAGGAAAAAGGACTGCTGCAGGGCAGAATGGGGCAAGGAAAGGTGACTCCCCAGAAATGTCTCTGTTACAGCCCTGTGAAAAGATCTGAGACCCCAGCTAGGTAAGAACAGGCGAGAATTAAATAAAAGCAGGGAGGGCTCAGCCGTGATGTGCTTCCAACCGCATCAGTCCCAGCTGGATGCCAGAACTGAAGCATGCTTGGACACGGCAAAAGCATTAATAAGGGACAGAAAAGAAAATTTGTGTAGCCAGATGAAAGAAGAGGAAGAGAAGGCAGAGCATGAGAAAGGATGCCTCTCTGCTACAGGCAACAGAGAAGGAGGTTCAGGGAGAGGTGGTGCAAGTTAAAGATGAAAACAACAGCACCTAAAAGGAAGCATAAAGTGGTCTAACAGTGAGAAATTTTAACAGGATAAAAAAATAACTCACAGCTGATGAGCAACTAAAAAAACAAGTGGGAAGGCAAGGAAATGCACCCCTAAAACACCTCAGATGGAGAATGACCCATTCGGGAGAGGTGCAGGGGAGCTGGGCAATCCTCAGGGCTGTGCCATCAACATTGTCCCTGGGAGCCAGGCAAAATTAAATCTTCACATCCTGGGAGGTTTGATCTGGGGATTTTCTCCCTCCATCCAGCTGCCATTCAGCAGTGATAGAGCAAGGGCACATCTCGGTGGCAGAGGGAGGAATATCACCTCCCCAGCCAGGCTCGGCCTTGCTACCCATATCACCTAATAAAGCAAGAGGAATTTGGGCCGAGGAATTCATTCATCTTCAACGCCTGGATCTGGAAGAAATGTCTCTGAGTGACAGTGAGATTACTGGGACATAAAGCTGTGAGGAGCCAGAAGGTTCAGATGTGGTGGGTAATTACATGTGAAAAGAGAGAAAACCAGCTCATCATCATGACGTGTTAACACTGAGCCCTTTGCTTTTGAAATTAGAATTGGGAAGTGTTATCCATACTGATATTTAATTGTTTTTCTTCCTTGTAGTCATCATCTTAACAATCTTCCCTCCTCTTCTCCTTCTCTCCAGCACTCCTGCTCCAGCTAGATTTCCCAAGTAAACATTTATAATTACTGTTATGTTTCATTTAATTTTCTATCCTAAAAGTTGAATTACAATAAAAAAATACCATGAAAAACCATACCTAGGGTCAGGGAGGAAGAGCAAGTTCAAAACCTGGCATTTATTGACCTTTAAGCAATGTAAACACAGCTCTGATAGGCTGCAAACCAGCATCTCCCCCACTCTTTGCAGAAGCAACTTTGGATGTCAAAACAGCCCAGCCTTCCCTGTAAATTCATCCCCATAGAGGAGGATGCTTTGGGAAGCAGCTGCTGAAGTTTTTGGGAGCAGCCTTCACACCTGAGAGCTTTCATTGGGGATTTGTTGTTAAACGGCTGAAGAGAGGTGGGAATTGGGGGTTGGAAGGGTTCCTTGTGGATGTAGGGGTGCAGGATGCCGCCCCAGCCTTGGGGACCAGCTGCCGCACGGTGACCAGACATGTCCCGGATGCACAGAACGGAACCCCGGGAATATTTGGGAACACTAGGTGGTGCTGAGGGCCCACGGAAAGGATCCCGTTCTATCCCAGAGGGATGCTCCGGGGGCCCGGGGGCGGGGCGAGAGGGGGCAGGGGCTGCGACCCCATTTTGGGGTTGGCTGGGAGCCCAATAGGTGTGAGACGCTCCTTGTGTCACTTTGTCACATTCCTCCCTCTCCAAAGGCACTTGGCAGCAGCTAGGCTGCTGCACTGGTCTCAGCTCTGTCCCAGGTCCTTCTCCCGCTTTCCCGGGGTCATACCCGACATCACATCCCCGGTTTGCCATTGGGAACACTGAGGCAAAAGGAGGGGCGTTACCCAAGGCGATTCCCAGCCCACCCGGCAGCATCTCTTTTTCAGAAAGGAGCTAGAATTGCCTTTTGGGGAGCCCCGAAACAAATGTATAGGGTTCAAGACATCCTTTTAAAAATAAGGATTGTGACAAAATGCCAGTTTTCACCACGGATCTCTTTGCTGCTGCAGATTTTACGTGCATGGATGAGTTTTCGAGCACCCGGTGAGAAACAAGGGGGCTGTTAATTAGGGTGAAGCCCACGGAGGCTTCTCCCCCTTCACCTCCATTCCTCCTCCGCGGGTTCCGGTTACGCCGCGGGTCCATAAACAGCCTCTGAAATAATTGTGCAGTTGTCACCGCCGGGCAGGGGAGGGGGGACTATTTTAAAAGCCCGGCTTAGCCCAAAGGGCCGCGGGGATTGCAGCACGGCCCAGCTGTCCCCGCCGAGCGCGGGCGGGGACTTCAAAGTGGCAGGCGGGATGTGTCAGCGCCAGCCTGTCCTGGCCACCCGGCCGGGGAAAGGAGCCAGGCTGGCCCGCTGCTGGCTAATGGTGTTTTGACATGTTTCAAGAGCAATTGCTGGGACTCGGGAGATGTGGGGAGCAGCTGGAAGAGACCTGGGGGTGATGGAGGGAGAAGGGGTGGGAGGTGGGGGAGGCGAGAGAGGAGTTGTTGGGGGGATGCAGACGTGGTGAGGTTGTACATTTCTTTTGACTTCCGAAACTGGGGTGGGGAGGAAGCAAAGCAGGGAGTGCTGCAGTGCCTGTGCTCAGCGCTGCAAGTCCCAAATGGGGGAAACAGATAAATACAGGCTTCAAACTGAAAGAGAGAATGTTAGATTGGCTATTAGGAAGAAATTCTTCCCTGTGAGGGTGGTGAGGCCCTGGCACAGGTTGCCCAGAGGAGCTGTGGCTAGGCCATCCCTGGAAGTGTCCAAGGCCGGGTTGGACAGGGCTTGGAGCAGCCTGGGATGCTGGCGGAAGGATGCAGGTGTCCCTGCCCAGGGGAGGCAGTTGGAACATGATCTCTAAGGTCCCTTCCAACCCAAACCATTCATTTTAGGATTCTATTCTAGAATCCAAAGGGAAGCACATCTCATCAAAACATTTCTCCTTCTCCTTGTCACCACTTCTGACAGTGACACAGGTGACACCTCTGCTCACCGGGGCAAATCTCAGAGTCTGGAAGAAGAGAGGAACACTAACAACTCACAATCCCATGGGACAACCAAGCTTTGGCCATGCCATGGCCATCCAGGCAGAGCTTTCCCATAGCTCCAGGAGAAGAGATAAAACTTTGATGTTGCCTCTAATGTAAAAGCTGATGATTAGAGTATTATCAGGGCCCAACCTGCCATTCCCTCTGGTTAGCAAAGGGCTGGATGGCTGAGAAGACAAGGATTCTGTTGTCATCTTGGCCTCTTCTTGTTCTGCTGCTCTGCCTTCATGTGAGCAGGACTGTCCTCCCCAGGTCAGCATGGTCACTGAGAGCTCAATCACAGAACCAGAAAATGGTTTAGTTTGGAAGGGGCCTTAAAGATCATCTAATTCCTCTCTCCTGCCCTGGACAGAGACACCTTCCACTAGACCAGGTTGCTCAAGGCCATATCCAAACTTCCAGGGATGGGGAATCAGCCTGCTGAAAAGGGGATGCTCAGCTGGGGCAACTCTTCCAGCTCTATCACCCAGCTCCCTATTTTCCATGTCTTCTCTGCAAGCCATTGCAGCCCATTGCCTGCATGCTTCCCACATTTAGCTTTCCAGAGGTCGTCAGCAGTGCAGCCATCCCAGTGATCTTCCTATTTACTATGTGGCACCACTGCCTTGGCCATCGTGGTGAATTTACCCTCCAAGGGGGTCAGCCACCCCAGCAGTTGAACAGCCTAATGTAGAACAACTCTTCTTGTCCATGTGCTCTTCTGCCTCCAAATACTCCATGCACGGGCAGATGTGTGGGATGCCTTCAGCCTTGTACCCCCAGGAACAACTTCCCAAAGCCATCTCCTGTCCTTTCATAAATAATCAACTATTTCAGGTCTCATCTAAAGACCATTTTTCCTGCATGTTCTGTACACCCAGAATTTCTGGGTAACTGTGATGTGCTGTCCTAACCATTTGATTGAATAGGTGGAAGTTTGGCAAACTGAAATGGGGCTTTTCCTGAAGCCAGGACAAACCACTTAGGAACTTCGTGACATCTCAGACAGGCTGAAGACTCAGATCCCCTGCAATGTGAACTCTGAGGATTCCCAGAGCCAGGCAAGAGCTGCCTTTCAGCAGCTGCGATCCATTTATAAGGTGGGTTTGAACACTTCTGACTAGGGGATGGAAGCAGAGGGGGCAGACAAAGGTGGGGGGGAAATGGTGTTAATTACCAGTCCATTTGCATGACGTGAAACTGCCCCGGCCCGTCATCTCATCCCCCTGAGCTGTGGTTTGCCAGGTTTTAGGCTTTCATTCCGGGATCCCAGCGGGACCCGCGTTTCTCCGCATCGCCACAGGGACGGCAGCTGCCGCCGACTGCTCCTGTTAGAAGGGACCGCCGGCGCTCCAGAGACCATTTCGGCAGCATTTGTCGCAACAGCCTCTGCTAATCTTCTCTCTTTCATTTGTAATTATTTTCTCACTCCGGCGCTCCGACAGCGGAGCCGCCCTTCAGGCCGGGAGCATCGCCGGCCGCTCTCGGGGATGTCAGGGCGAGATAAAAAGGGATGCGGGGGCGGGAGAGGAGACGCTCCTGCGAGCAGGACGGAGGGCTTCAAACGGGCTGGGGCTCCTCCGGACGCGATTGAAGTGGGCCGAGGGCTGGAGCCGGCAGCTTTGAGGCAGCCTGGGCCAGCACGACCAAGAATAATTGAACAAATAGTTCATCTGGTGACCCAACAGCTGTAGGTAACAGGCGATTTCCAGAGGATTAGGGGGGAGCTGTGAAAGGGAGGTCCCACGGGAAGCCTAAAAACCCTCATCTTGAATTTAACCAGCCAAGAACACATGTTGGAGCCTTCAACTTACTTTTTACACAATTTTTTTCGCCTTATCCCACCCCCTTTTTATCCAAACTATTCCACAAACCAGGACATTTAAGTTGTTGAAGCACAAGGCAGGAAAAATGGGGTCCATGGCAACGAGATGAATTAACAAGTGGTAGTTAATTCCTACCAATGGAGTTTTCTTATTTTATTTTGATCTAATCCTGGCAGTAGCATTATAATTTTTGCCCAGAATTTCCACTTATAGTGTTCATGGCAGCCACCAGCAAAGTGAGGAAGGATTAGAGATGACTTGTCAAACAAAGCTGAGCCCCGATGTGAAGCTGGTTGTGCTTTACCTCTGGGTTGTGCTTTACCTCGCAGCCACTTCACATTGAAGCCTTGTCTTTCTCTACCATGGCACAAACACCCAAACAAACACTCTACACCCAGCTGTTGCTTCCCCCAGGGTAAATCAGAGCAGGTTTAATCCCTAACCCCTCTGCTTTTGATTGCATGTGAATAGATACAGTGAGAGATGAAGATAAGGCACGTTAGGAGTGGGTTGCAGCTCAGCTATGGAAACTGCTTCTACGTCCTGTCCCACGGAGTGCTCCAACCTCAACCTGAAGGATCATGTCTGGGAGAGATCATTCCAACTGCACCTCACATTACCCTCTCCAAAGGCAGAGGCTTCATTGGCTCTGAACCAGGTCCTCCTAAACCTGTCTGAAAGACTTCTGGTTCTGACTTGGACCACGATGATGGATTTTGCAGGCACAGTTTGCAAGGTCAGAAGCCTTCAGTAGCCAGGTCTCACATTGCTCAGAGGTCAAGTGACAGAGATGGCACTGTACAATTGGGGATTGCCCAGGGAAAGCCTCCAGCACACCTTGTGCCCACTCTCAGTCCATCTGCAGACCACCTCAAAACATCTGAATCCACTACAAACCCATCTCAATCAGCAGACACCCAGAGGAGTGAAACCCACTGAGCATCACCAAGGATGAGCTCACCATGGCCAGACAGACCCAGAATGTGCTGCTGGCTTAATATCTCTCTCTTTCCCTTTGCTGCAGTCAAGACAACCAGTTTTGATTAAAGAACTAATTTTCAAACAGCAATGAGATGAAACCCCATTTCCCTGCCAGAGGCAGACTCTGGTCACCCACATGGCACAGCACACTCTTCAAATCCAATGCCAAAATCATATACATGGATTCACCCCAAAGCAACCCAGATCTAAGGTTCTCCCCATTTCCTCCCTTTGCCTAAACCACACCATATTTCATGATGAAGATATGATGGTGTCAACAGGTCACAGAAGGTTCCCTCCAAGCTCTCATCTGCAGGAGACAAGAGGACAGAACTGTGAGAAGTACTCAGTGGCATCTCCTCATCCTTTCCCACCACTCCAGGCTTGTTTGGACCAAGACACGGCGGTAGAATTAATGACCCAAGCACTATTTTTAGAAAAGTAGTCCTCTGTTGGGTATGCACTTGGCAATCCTCAGAGCTGCATCACCAGCAAGGGAAGCTTTGGGGATTGGCTTTGCCTAACTCCAGTCGCTCAGCAAGAAAATAAATTTTCAAGCCTGTGCCTTGCTGGTGCAAAACTATTTTTTACTGCCTTTTCACCCGAGCATTATTCAGGCTAGTTTTTAATTTGTAGGCAGTGAGAGCTCCCTGTAAAATTACATCCATTCCTAATTTTTTTTTTTATTGTAGAGGGAAAAAATGTGACAAATTCTGGAGGAGAGATTTGCCGGGGGTTATTAAACCCAGAGCTCTGCAGACAGATTTCAGTTTAGGGAGGTTGTAAAACACTGACTGCTGAAAACTGCACAGTTTACCAGAAAAAGGAAAAAAAAGGATTGTTCTGTGCCATATTTCTCAAAGATGCATTTGTCTTTGAGAAATTGTCCTTTTTCTTGGTGTTCTCAGTGAATCTCAGTTTCTGCTGGGTCTCAGCATGTAAGTTGAAGGGCTGAGTGTGGAGGGGCTAAAGATCCTCAGAGCTTTGGATGTCACCCAGCACTAAACCCATTCTTGTCAACTTCTATGTTTGGTGAATGGGGGTGATTTCTAGAGAAAGCCAAGTTCAAGGCAGTTCTAGCAGACTTCAGTATATAAACCACAGTTCAAGTGGAAAAAGAGGGTAAAACCCTCCACTTTTAAATTATGGGCTGACAATAGCTTAACGATAAGTCTCATTTGTTCGATTTTTTTTTCAAGTACCATTCAATCATTCCATTCACTGCAGAGACCTTAAATTGAATCTCAGCCCTAGAAAATGCATTACTTACTGCTGAATTGATGTCACTGCCAAAGAATTTTCTCTCGGCTTAAGCTGTCTGCAGCAACACGCCAGTGGCATGTTCAAGATCTTTCCCTATTTGTGGAGTGAAATTCCTTGTGTTGGTTCCTCACTTTTCCCCCTTTCCCCACATTTTTATTGAATTCCTTTGTGAGGGTGGGATGTGCCGCTAGTGCTGGGGGGGCTGAAGGAAGCAGTGGTTCCCTGCAGGTTTCTGTGGCTGATACAAATGGGAAAGGTTCATGGAATGGTTTGGGTTGGAAGCAAACAGGTGCAGGGACACCTTCCACTAGCCCAGGTCGCTCCAAGCCCCATCCACCCTGGCCTTGGACACTTCCAGGGATGGGGCAGCCACAGCTTCTCTGGGCACCCTGTGCCAGGGCTTCACCACCCTCACAGGGAAGGATTTCTTTCTCATATTCAACATAAACTTACGCTCTTTGGTTTGAAACCATTCCCCCTTGTCCTGTCAATCCAGGCCCTTGTCAAAAGACCACACAGACTGAAATAATTTGAAGGTTTCACTTTAAAGCACCCTTAGCTTGGCTTGAGCTTCAGCTTAGAAATGAAGCATTATCATTAGCTCATAAGCCCAAACCTTAATTTCTTTGTTTCTCACTATAGATTTTTCCTGTCTCCCCATTCTGGTACCCAAACCCCAGCTGTGTCCCCTCCTACCTTCCCTCTTCATCTTCTGCCAAAAGACAGCCAGGGCACTCACTACTCACTATTACTTTTTCCTTGGCCCTTGAGACTCATTATCTATTTTTCTTCTTAACAGTGCTTTCAAATCAGGACTTTTCCACATTTCCACCCATTATTCCTTTCTGTGGCTGTAATAGCTTTCCTTTTTCCCCCTTTTGCACCAACCAAGTAAGCAAAGAGCTGCTTTTCATCATTTGAAAGCAGAACTGTTTTAATCTTTTGAGCATCAGCTTCATCCAAACACCAGGTTTTTTTGAAAAAAAAAAAAAAAAAGGTATGAAAAAAATTCAGCAGGTGTTTATCTGGAACTTCATGCTACCAAAATTGCCAGAGAGGAAAAATTGCCAAAACCCCACAATTTGCCTCCAGGGAATGAGGGAAGTACATGAACCCAGTGTGGGGACCAGAACCTTTCTGATTAATAAAGTTAATTAACTTTAATAAAAGGAGAAAAGGAGATAAAGAAACTTTTGGCCCAAGATATCCCACAAAGCCACTGAATTACCTTTATAGGTACTTTCAGTTTACTGAGATATGGAAAACACAAATTCCAGCCAAGAACGAGCAGGGAAAGGAGCAGACTTGAGTTCCCCTTCCAGCCCCAGAAGTCTCCTCCATCACATGTCTTCAGAGTTTTCACTCTGGAAAGGGACAAAACTGCCTGCCTACCAGTTTGGTTTTTTTTTTTTCAGCTCTTGAAGGAAAGGCAGCCTGTAGCTGACTCACATTTTAGTAGCTGCTGCCACAGAGGGGTTTCACCTGGAGGTACTTGGAAACACCAAGGCCATTGACCATGTTCATCTCCCATAGCTCAGAGAAAACCCTGGGAATCAGATAAACCAGCTGATATTCTGGGATTATTGCAGATTTTCAGCCTAGTAGGAGACAGGGGGTTCAGTCACAATACTATCTAGTGTTTCTATAGCACCCTTCTCACCCACCCCTGCTTGACTTTTAAAAGGACCAATCAAATCTGCCTTGACTTGGATAATTTTCCCAACCTCCCAAGCCACAAAGCCTTGTAGTTCATGGTCATTAAATAGGGACAGCATGGAGATATCACCACAGGTGTCAAGGGAGAAGCTCTGAAGAGCAATTATGCAAAACCCAGAAAGGTTTCACATCCTAGGAAGTTTGTCAGATTTACCATCACAGCAGTGTGTGAGCACCTGCTATCTGTCCCTCAATAAATATTTGAAGTATCACATTAAATATAGGAAATGTGCTGAAATGTTTCTGTAGTGCCCTGGGCTCTTTTTATGTGTTCATTTCCTGAAGCCAGATCAATAAAAATGCACAGTAAGGGGGTCTCAACCTACTTTTGGTAGCACAGCTCGAAGCCAGGGCTGTGCAAACCCTTTCTTCTCATCTCTAAGGAGGACAAATGCAGCAAGCAAGCATTTTTGCCAAGCCTTTCACTCTCATCTTGTTTCACAACCCCTCTGTCTCTCTCCTATCATACTCTCTCTCTCCCTGCACGTACAATTGCTGGTGTCTTCCCAAACAGATGCACACCTGCAGGAAAAGTTGGCACCTTCTCTTTCCAAGCTGTCATAAAGTCAAATAGTTTATGAGTCTATTGATGACAGATAAATTAATTGCAGAAAGTATGAATGACTTAATATTTTGTGTGCTAATATATTTTTTTTTTCCTTCTGTTAAATCCACATCATGTATATCTCAGGCTATTTGGGTCGTGTTCAGATTCCCATGCCTCACCAACTACTTAAGGTGGCAGAAGATACCCTGTAGCTTTTGAGCTCCAGGATTTGATGTTTTAAGCATGCAACACAACTTTTTTTGGAAAGCTTCTCAATAAACTTTGCTCAGTCCAGACTAAGGATGAAAGGAGCAGGAACTTTTGGGGAAGATTTTTGCTAGGTGTGAAAGCACTCTGAAATCTCATGGTTCTCACCAGGTTCATGCTACCCTGCTTAACCTCAGGACTTGGGCTCTCTTTGTAGCCAGCAGATGGACAGGAGGTAATTCAAACTGCCCTGATCATCTTTGACATCAGCAGTCTTTTTTTGATGGCTGCCAGGTTTTGGTTTACTCCCATCCCTGGGCAAGTTCCTGTGGACTCAGAGGGAACCCAAATCACAGATGTGGATGATCTGGAAAAGATGGTGTAAGCTCAGGTTGGATCTGGCCACAGCTGCCCTGTCATTCCTGCATGTATTGATGACTAACCCATTACTACCCAGATAGAGATCTCTAGTCAATATATTTGATCATTGCCTGATATTGATCCAACAAGCCTCAATTATCTGCTTAGATTTAAATGAATTTCAGTGTGTGGATTGAGGACAATCATCTGTGTATTTTGTGCAACAGAGTATTGATGAGCAGTCAGAAAAACTGACATCTGAAGAATGAGTAAGATGGTGTTGCTCATCTGAGAAAAGGGAGGCTAGAGAGGGAGGGCTAACTAAAGCCATACAAAAATATTTAAGTGAGGTAGTGAAATAATCTCTATTGACTCTCAGTAAGTTGAGCAAGACATAAAGTGAAAATTGAACAAAAGGGTTCAGACTGAACTTTGAGAAACTTCTAAGTATAATGAAGAAACAGAAGATACTTGGAAATATGGAATTGGAACAATTGATGGGTTTTAAGAATAGACAAAGAAGTCAAACATGGGGCAGGTAGGTTAGGTGGTGTTTCAAGGCTGCTCTCCATCTCTGCTTCATAAGTTGGCAGTAAATAATTTGACCACAACACTGTCAATATTGGGATTGAGGTGGATATTTATAGTTAGACATGTTCTTAACCGGTCTGCAGGTCTTGCACTGCTAAAGTCAGTGGCAGATATTTTAAGATCAGCCCTCCTCTTTCCTTTGATCTGTTATTAAAGTAGGAAAACACAGCAGGGATGTTGCTGAGAAATAAGAACTAGGATGGTAATGTTGACCCCAAATCTTCACAGGACTTTAGAAGAAGTTCTGAAACCCAGTGATGTATTTGGTCTGTGAATGTGATTCCTTACTCGAGCTGAATGATGTCACCCTGCCATTAGGGGCAGAGCGAGTTATGAGCAGCCACAAATGAGACTGTTGCTCCTACACACCAGCACAAGATTGTTGTCTCTGCAGTGCTACCCAAAGTGAACTCTGAGATCATTGCCAACTCTATTACAAAGTGGTGGATTTCCCCTGAATTCTGCCACTGATACCTATAGTCCTTGTCAAACCACTTCAGTTCCCTCACTTTCCAGACTGGAGGTGCATTATAAAGCTCAGCACAAGTCCTGGTTCAGGCAGCACTTTACCAATACCATTTGGGCTCTGCATTTGCAACAGATTTTGCTCAGTGTGGTAATACACCATGGGTAAATTCCACAGTTTTGTTGCAATAACTGTTAGTCGGGTCTGAGCTTTTCCAAGGGAATAATTACTTAAATGGAGCAAGTTCCTCCTCACTTGCTATTTAGCCTTTGGGATGTCAACAGAAAACAAGTCCCAAGTGGCAGAGGCCAAAGCATGAGCCAAGCAAGCACAGCAAGGCATCTACCCTGCTTCCAGAAAGGACAATTTGTTCTGGTAGAAATGTACTGCTCTTAGGGGTATTTGTTTGGGCTTAGGCTGGGGAGGTCTGATGGGAAGTAAGTGACCCTGCCTCTAGAGCCATTCCACCTTAAAGAAAAAGAAATAAAGAAAAGCTTTGAAATCTGATGTGAACAAAGCAAATGGAAGAGAATCTGGAGGACTGTGCTGTAGAAGACAGCCTTGCTATTAAAAGTGACTTCTGATAATTGCTGGAAAAGTGCCGGAGTGTATTTTGGGAGAGAGGGGGGAAAAGAAAATTAATCTATGATCTAATGTTTCTGGAAGCCATCCACCAACCTGGGTGCCCTGTGGCTGTTTAAATTTTTTTATCTGCCTTTCCAACAGGCATTTCACAATGTGGATTGTTTTGTGTGAGCAAGGCAGAGAGAGCAAGGCTGTGCCCTGTCAAGGGTCCTCTCTGGTCTCTGACTTGGATGGCTCTTGTTCAGGTGAAGAGCAGATAACACCTCTCCAGCCACTTCATCATCAACTCTCCCAACCTGAAGACCTCATTAGGATGGGGACATGAAGAAGGAAAATAGTAAAATCGAGGTGTAATTAGAAAGAGGTGCTGTACATTACTGCTACTACTCTGCTACTATTGTAAAAAAGCAATAAAAGGTGAAAAAATCCAAAGGCAAAGTATGAGTAAAGAGAGAATGCATTTATTTATGTAAGCATATGTAATTTCTGCTATGTTTTAACATATAAATATATCTGGGATGATCCTATGAATTCTATGTCTGGGTAAAGTTTCCTAGGAATTCTGTGTCTGGGTAAAATTTTCCCATTGGGAATGATGCTGTGATCTCAGCTCCTACTAGCAAATGCTGCTGTTTTCATGCTATATGACATGCAGGATCATGATCAGAGTCCCTCGAGGACAAAAAAGTGAAGCAGGAGTAGCAGTAAGATATAAGTGGTAAAAGACAAAGTAATTCAGTAATCAAGAGTTTAAACAGCACAAGGTGCTTCTGCCAGTTTTCAGAAAAATGTTCTCTTCCAGTGTGTTACTATAGATTAATTCAAAGCTTTTGGCTTAATGTAGGTATTAATATTTTTTTTGCTGGTCTGAGTTAAGCAAGAAGCTAGTATTGATGCCAATCACATTTGCTTCTTGTTGCATGTAGGTAAAACCATATAAAGTAAGGGCATTGTTACCCTTGTAAAATCATGGCTCAGGCCTGCTACTTCAGCTAAGTAGAAGAGGACTATGGGAAAGTGACTCAGCTGAATTGGAGGTAGAAAAACAAGTTGTAGACTCATTACATGTTCACATCATGGTTTAGAGTGGTTGGTTGATGTTGCATTGCACTAAATAGTTATTTAGCTGTTTTGTATGGGTGTTTGTGCTGTTCACATGGTCTGTATCACGTTGTCTCCTCCTCCTCCTCACCCCCCAAGCCTCAGTGTTGGTGGTCTCTCCTTGGCTTGCCCCTCCCCCTGCCCTTCCTCACTTGTATCCCATTGCTATGGTTCCCTACCTCTGCTCTCCCTTAAAGCCCCCTTGGGACGAGGCCACTTCCTCTTTCCCACCTGGATGGCACCTGGCTAGTTGGTGTCTCCTACCTATGAAAATAAAGTAGGACATGGCGTCCTAGGAGGAGGAGCATCTCTCCATCTTTTGCTCCTGACTATGTGTGATTGACCCAGGGGCCAGGGGTCAGAGCTAGCCTGTTTGGATTCCCCAAAAGCCCCCAGATCATCACTGCAAGTTGAATTTCATTTGTTATACTTAAATGGAATGTAACTGATAAGGGGCTAACTGCTTAAAAGAGGCCTGGTTTTTGCAATACAGCAGCTCTCCTTTGCACCTGCCTGGGAACTCTGCACTGCTCAGCTTTGTCCTGGCTGTGACACCAGTGTGGCCATATTGACCACTTCCTGCTCACTGGATTGCAAAGTCATCATGGTTTGGGGAGGGTCGATGTACTTACAGGGAAAAAGAATCTGGACACTTTTGAGTTAAAAACTTTCAGCTTGTCTGACTTGTAGTGGCCAAGAAATACCTATAAACTGCTGGTCCAAGCAACTCCATCGTTTATAACCTGCTGGCCCAAACCTGCTTCTCTGTTGTCTGAGTGCCCTGTTTGTAGGAGGGCAGTGGCCCACCCCAGCTGCCCAGTTTGTTACTGCTCTTGGCCTCTTTGCTCTGGAAAAGGGCATCCATCTCCCTGACATTGCTGCTGCAGGATGAGGGCTGTGCTGGAATTCATCCTGTGAGACAGAGGCTCCTCCCTACTCTGCTGCCTTTATGAGACCCCACCTGCCAAGCTGCCTCCAGCTCTGGGGTCCCAGCATGGAAAGGACCTTGACCTGTTGGAGAGAGTCCAGAGGGGCCATGGAGATGCTCCAAGGGCTGGAGTCCCTCTGCTCTGGACCCAGGCTGGGAGAGCTGGGGGTTGTCCAGCCTGGAGAGAAGGCTCCAGGGAGATCTTAGAGCCCTTTCCAATGCCTGAAGGGGATCCAAGAGAGCTGGAGAGGGACTGGAGACAAGGGCATGGAGTGCCAGGACAAGGGGGAATGGCTTCCTGTGCCAGAGAGCAGGGATGGATGGGATATTGGGAAGGAATTGTTCCCTGGGAGGATGGGGAGGCCCTGGCACAGGGTGCCCAGGGAAGCTGTGGCTGCCCCTGGATCCCTGGCAGTGTCCAAGGCCAGGTTGGATGGGGCTTGGAGCAGCCTGGGACAGTGGGAGGTGCCCCTGCCATGGCAGGGTTGGAATATGATGAGCTTTAGGATCCCTTCCAACCCAAAATGGTTTGTGGTTCTGCCACCATATCTGTGCTCTGAGCCAGCCTCAGCCCCTCCTGATTCAGCTGTACAGAGATGTTTCAGGCTGAGCTCTGCTTTAGGGATGAGGCTGATGAAGGTTTGCTGTGTGGGGTGGCACAAAGCATCTTCAATGCCTAGTGCCTGCACTGGGCCACTCTGTGATTCCTGTGGGGCTGGGGGACACTGGGACCATCTAGATGAATTTGTGGGTCTCAGGGGTGCTGGGCTTTGGACCTGATCTCCAGACACCTGTAAGGGTTCAATATGGACACATGCAGAGACAACCTGGGGCACGAATCTTTACCTTGGAACCTCCCTGCCCTCCCTGTCTTGCTCTTTCAGCTCAGACTTGAGCTGTGCCATGTGAGACCACATTTTCCATTTGATTTTACAGCCCATGGGACTGTTTGTACAAGATTGGCTGGTAGGGATATGAGCAGATTACAAATCAAAGGGAAGGAATTTGCTCCAGAAAATGCAATGGCAGCAGTGGCTCCCACCAAAATCTTCATCAAATGTAATTAAACAGAGCTTCCTTTCCTATATTAGGAAAATGCTAGTACTTGCTAGCTCCCCTAGGCTGAACTGGCTCTTGTTTCCCCATCAATTAACTCTTTCAGGCTCAATCCATGCACAAACCAGTGAATCCCCCTGGCAAAGTACAGCAAGCTGCTTTCCTCAGCCCAGGTACCACAGCAAGCTCAGCCCTCCAGTCTCCCACAAGAAATGGGAGTGACAGCACCAGCTAATGGAAGACCACAGGAGTCTGAAATAGCACCTTTCATCCCATTTTGAAGTTCCATGACACTGGTAAAGCAACAGTAGAAATGGCAGTTCCAGTCACCACCTAAAAGACACAGGAGATGGAGATGGCTATGACATCGGAGACACTGGACCCCAAGACTGTCTGCAGCTGATGGAAAGCAGCCAGGACATGAACTATTAGGTGCAAATATTTTCCATCTTACCAGCACTTAGTTTCTCCCTGCAGTTCCACGGTTTTCCCTGTTAAACGGGGGCAGTAGCTCATTGCTACAGCAAGCTGTCCTCCTCCGCCTTCCCAGGACCTGCATCCAGGGGATGCTCCAGGGGAAGGCAAAGGCTTCAGGCAAAGCATTGCTACTGGGAGAGGGGCAGGGATGATTTATGAATGCCACCTGGTGAAGGGGATGCTCAGCATCTGCCCACAGCCGAGAGGAAAAGTAAGAGAAAACACATCCCAAAGTCACCCTGCAGCAAACACCTGAGGGCTGTCAGAGACAGCACTGAGAGACCTTAAAGGCTTCCCATTTCCCTCACCAACCTGCAAAATTTGGGTTAAAGTGGTTGAAAGTTGAAGGACACAAAAGATCAAAAGGATGACAGTGTTTACAAAGGAAGAACAGGGACCAGAGATGCTTTGGGGAGCAGACTGGGACCAAAGCAGCCCTGAAGCATTGAAAAAAGTTGACAGGCAGTGAGAACAAGTCCTTTTCCCTCCCAAAATACCTTTTTTCTTTTAAAAACTAAATGAAATGTGCTTATTGGTAAGCAAATGCCACCTTCCTGCCAGAGCTCCTTGCTGCTGCTGGGTCTGGCACGAGTTGCTGTGGTGCAGGACTGGGGCTAAGAGTGGGAGAATTCAGCAGCAATGGGCTCCAAATGTGAAGCCCAAATAGGCCCCAGATTCGAGCAAGGGCTTGTGAGGGGGATTTGTTGTGTGACATGAGCACAGTGACCCTGATAATCCCTGGGAGGGGGTCAGGACCTGCGCTCCAGCAGAGCCCACGTATCCTCCCTGGTTGTTTCCCAGTGAAGGAGAGGAGGCAGCGGGTCAGGTCATGGGTGCACGACCAGCCAAGAGAGCAGAAGCTAGCCCTTAATTCATTGCAGGCTTGGCTGGGATCTCTTAATCATTTCACCTCATCCACCTCCATATTTCTGTTACTTTTTGTAAACTGGTGGTGCAAAAGAATTTTCTACCTCCGAACCATTTTGCCTTTCTGTGTGGTCTGGGGCACACCATGTAACCTCTCTGTGACTCTGTTTACCAGCTGCCACAGCAGTGAGCACAGCCTTTACCTCATCAGGAGTTGAGAAGCCTAATTATTCCCAGACGGATGGATGCTGCATAAGCGTAAAGTGTTACGATGACTAAATCTTCCTGGAGGTGCCTCGAACATCTCTGATTAGTTTGTTTATCCCCCAGATTCTGCACCATGGGCATGACAAAGATTACAAGGAGCATGTTTAAGCAGGGGCAGTGCTGCTGTGCCAGATACCTCCAGGTCAGAGGGAAACAGATGATGGAAAACCAATTAATTTTTTACAGCAAGAAAAACAGCTACAGGATTGGGAAACATTAATTATTTATCGAACTGCTCCCTTTGCAGAAAAAAAAAAAAAAAAATAAAGAAAAAAAAAT
>VZRH01005616.1:222178-235634 GCA_013397555.1 Urocynchramus pylzowi | reverse complement strand
GAACCGCCTCCTTTGCAAAAAAAAAAAAAAAAAAAGACTTTATACATACCTATATCTCTCTACATATAAAATAATCACTCATTGCATATAACAAGGTAATAACTTCAGTAATCTGAGCTCCTGTTTTGATGCTGTTCTTTTTTTTCAGAGGTCAATTAAAATAATGAGAACAAAAATACTTAGAAGCATCAGGAAAAAAAATACTAGCACAATAATGGCAGGGGGTTGAGTTATGGAATATTTAGCCCACGGTGCTTGGTTCTAGTCTCCCTGGTATGAAGTGCTGAACTTCTGTGTGTGTAAGTCAGCTTACTTAGCTGTAAGAGTAGCTGTGGATCTGCCTGTAGCAGTGGATCTGCCTCAAGATGCAGGCGAGATCCAAGTATCAGAGATGGAGAACAGCCATGGCAACTTAGCAGGTCAGCTGCAAGGAGGACACTGGCCATGAGCATCTCACTGTCCCAGAGATGGGAGGCAAACCCAGGATTAAATGGATTTGCTGCAGCCACATTCCTGCTGGCAATCCCAGAATCCCAGAGAGGTTTGGGTTGGAAGGGACCTTAAAGATTGTCTTGTTTCAACTCACTGTCGTGGTCAGGGACTCCTTCCACTGTCCCAGGCTGCTCCAAGCCCCATCCAACCTGGCCTTGGACACTTCCAGGGATCCAGGGGCAGCCACAGCTTCCCTGGGTACCCTGTGCCAGGGCCTCCCCACCCTCCCAGGGAACAATTCCTTCCCAATATCCCATCCATCCCTGCCCTTTGGCACAGGAAGCCATTCCCCCTTGTCCCGGCACTCCATGCCCTTGTCTCCAGTCCCTCTCCAGCTCTCTTGGATCCACTTCAGGCATTGGAAAAGGCTCTAAGATCTCCCTGCAGTCTTCTTCAGACTGAACCTTGGTACTTCAGCACTGTTAAAGCTTAATCACCTCTGATTTCCTGCCTGTATGTACCTTGAGATGCCACTGGTGCCTTCTACAGACCTAGGCTGAGCACCTCGAGGTGGTTCACAGGTTGCCCAGAGCAGCTGTGGCTGCCCCATCCCTGGAAGTGTCCAAAGCCAGGTTGGACAGGGATTGGAGCAGCCTGGGATAGTGGAAGGTGTTCCTGCTCAAGGGAGAGGCTGGAACAAGATGGGCTTTAAGGTCCCTTCCAACCCAAACCATTCTGTGGTTCTGTGCCCTGCCCATATATCTGGGCTAGGATTAGCTGTGCAAGACAGATCCCCTGGGGATCCTGTTGGTGTCCTTGTGTACTATATCTAGGAGCAGTCCACAAAATGCAAACTCGGAGGGACATGAGAAACAGCATATATTTTTATCCAGGTCCAAACTGGAGTTTGCCACATGCACACATGCCTGGGGAGAAGGGCACCTCCAAGCATTTCCCTGTCCTGTGACAGGAATGGCCCTGTCCAGAGGAGAGCAATCAGCACAGCCAAGCCAGTGGCTGGGCACCAGAGTGAGGTGCACAGCAATCCCCTGCAGACCCCCAGCAAGCACACCCAAGCACCTTTCACCTCAGAGGAGCCCTCACGCATGAGGACTTCTCTGGCTATGTGGCAATAACCCTTTTATTCTGGTGCCTGGGGGATTTGGAGGCTCTTCCCCACTGGAGATCTTTGAGCTTCCAAGAGCTGCACTAAGGTTGCTCCTCAGTCCAGACAGAGGTGGGACTGTGATCCCTTCCCATGGGACAAGAGTACATCAGCTGGGTTCCACAGCCAGGGCTGATCTGATGATAGATAAATAATTTATTTGCAGAAAACCTTTTTTCCTAATGCAAGTGAGGAAAAAATTCAGATTTGCTTCTCTGGGCACCCACTGTAGCCACTTCAACAAGTTCAGTGCTTCAAAGAGCTCAGGTGTTTGCAGAGACCTGTTTGCTATGTTTTCAGCCTGAAATTCCACTCTGCATCCTCTCTCACATGCCAAACTCACCATCCTCAGGCCTGCCTATACACTGCATGCCATGAGCAGGAGGCTTCTCTGTCTTACTCTCTTTCACTGCCTAAATGGGCTTAAACCAATCCTCCCACTGACACTGATCATTTTTGGCCAAAAGTAACACAATGATTTGTGCAGTAACATCAGCAATGATCGATACAGAACTGCAGTAATTAACAACAATAATTGGGCACTTTCCTCCCTCTAATGTGAAATGGCAAAGAACAGCTGGGTTTGCTCAGTCAAGTTGAAGCCCATGAGAATGAAGGTTTCATGATTGAAGCAAAGCTAAACACTTTGGCTAACTTGGGAACAAACATGGCTTCTGAATTTTTGGAAACCAGGCCCACATTTTGGCATGGTGTCTCTGACCACAGGAACTTCAGTTTTCCTGCCTCTCCAATCAGGATATGCAAAAGCCAAGGAAATGCCCTGAAACTCTTCATCTGTTTTGGTTTTTTTTGGTTTTTGTTTTTTTGTTTGTTTGTTTTTGGGTTTTTTTTGTTTGTTTGTTTTGTTTTGTTTTGTTTTGTGGGGTTTTTAAAAATTTTGTTTTGTTTTGTTTTGCTTTTTGTTTTTTTTTTTTTTTTTGTTTTTGTTTTTTTGCAGACACACTGAGATGGTTTGATTTGAACCTGGTTCAACTTCGTGGCAAAGATTCCAGGAGGTAGAAAAGATGAAACAGGAGGAATTTCTGATGGCTCTTCTCCATGGGTCTTCCCAGCTCTGTCTTCACTTCCCTTGCAGTTATGCAGCAACAGAGCTTTTCCTCTGTGTTTTTTTAAATGCACTGTCAGGAGCAGGGCTGTCCTAAGCATGGAAGTCCCTGTGACCACCTGCCTGTCACCCTCTGTTGCACAGAGATTTTGCAATTTATAGCACCAGGTTCTCCTACATGTGACCAGTCTGTTTTCCAGTGTGGTCAGCTGCCTGCCCCCAAACCAGCCAACCACACCAAGCTCCCAACAGCTTCTGCCAACAATGTCTGGGCAAACTCCACCCTGTGCTGTTGGCCAGGGTCAACAAAAGAGCCAACAAGGAGTTGTTTTATCACCATGATGCTCTGGGTTATCCCAACAACCAGTAGGACACTCGAAAGACTCCCACCAGACTCTTTTTTGGGGAAAAAGGTAGAGACCAGGAAGAAGCTGTGTCCCATGAGAAAAAGGAATTAAATGTCAGGCTATTTCATCTCCCTATTAAGAAGTGTTAATTTCCTAGGATTCCCCTGCAGAGAGAAGCAATTCAGTCAGAGCAGTCCTGGTCTTGATACAGTGTCATAATCCTGGGGCTTCCAAGGAAAGAGCAAGAGACCAAAATTTGATTCATAAAAGCTTCAGGAAGAAGAGGGGGGAGAGGAGATGATGATGATGATGATGATGATGATGATGATGATAATAATATTGAAAATGCCTTGGGGTGATTTCATAACATTAATAGGTAATGTAGTCAATTATGTAGGCTTATTTTATTTCAGCAAAGTGCAGGTGGTGAGCTACATCTCCTCACAGGTGCTTTTCCAATTAGTATGTCTTCTAGGTGAATAAATGGCTGAGTGCCAAAGCTCCATGCCAGTGGCAACAGACTAATCCAAACTAATCCTGAGGACTCATCTTGCTTCATGTTAAAGCAACTAGAGTCTACTTTATTTATTATCTCTTGAAAGATCTCTCCTCTTCTTGGAAAAACAAGGAGGACTATTTTCACAGTGGAAGCAATAAATGCACTTCACTCGGCATTCAGTAAGGGCTGGAAGACTATTTCTGCCTGGATCCAGTTGCTTATTACCATTATGTAATAGCAGATGAATATCCTGTTCTGCATTAGCTAAATGTTTTCTTTTAATAATCAACTCATATCCACATAATGGGGCAGCTTATGCAATCACCCGCCTCGTGAGCTCTTCGGGGAGACATCTGTATTTCAGCATTGTTAATTACCACCACTGGATCATTAAAATGTATTTATTTACTTTTGTTATTACAACTGGGCGAGTCCCACTGTTTAGCAAAGGGCCCGGCTGGTAAAATCGCCTGGTGTAGGCATTGTGTGGGCAGGAATTATGCCAGGTATCCACACACACACACATACACCAGCATCCAGCAGGCACTTTGGGCTTGATGTGATGCCTTGCTCCTCCCAAAACAGGGATGATGACGTGGGTACAGAGCAGATGGGCAGGAGAAACGGGGGACAGCCTTCCCTGCTGATGTGATTGTTCATTTTACATTCAATCCCAGTAGAAACATCTGTGTTCATCCTGTAGGATGAATTTTGTGGAGCATCACTACCAGCCTTTTGACTTTTGGAGGTCAGACACTGGGAATTCTCACAATGACAGTTCAATGTTGAGGGCACAGCAGCTCCCTGATATTTGACCTGAGGGCTGAAAATCCTCAGTTTTGACCTGGTGTAGGGAATTTTACAATGTACCCACACATTTGGATATTCTTTGCCAGACCTCTGCTGTTCCTTAGCAGCATGTCTGGGGAAAAGAAGGTTTTCTTCCCAGTTTTCCAATGCAGCTAATTTATCCTATGACTAAGCAAGCTGCTGCCAGAGGCTCTCAGAGGACCTTCAGCCCCTAATTTCCATTAATTTCCCTCAAATGTTAGTCCCTTACACCACAGATGATTTGCACAGTGTTGAAACCCTCATTCATGTTGGAACCACAGTGCTGGGGTTGGAATAAGATTCTCTTTGAGGTCCCTTGCAGCTCACTGCAATCTAGGATTCTGTGTTGGTCACTGAAACCCCTTAAATTCTCCTTCTCTTGGGGTTTGCCCAGGCACCAGCTCTGGGTCACCTGCAAATCCCCAGGGACTCTACCTGACTTTGGGCACTCCTGGAAATCCCATCGGTTCTTGGAGAACCCTTCAAAAAAATCCAACCACCTCCCCAGGCTTTTGAAATGGTGACCCCAGGGTGGTGGGGAAGAGGAGGCTGCCAGGATAAGGCTGCCTGACATCACCCGGATCTGGTCCAGGACCATCAGACACCTGTTGAGCCTCCCAGTGTAATTCCACGGCAGCTGCTGCCCTAACCCACAAGTACACAAGCGGGAACATGAGTTGTTTGGATCACTTGCCTCCAACATTGTTCTCTGGAGTGCTCGAAAAAGGCCTAATGAAAAGTGACTCAGAAATAACTGACAAGTGCCAGCCTCACCTTTTTATTGTTTCATCAAAATGGGAGAGACAGTGAAGGAGAAGAGTCAACCTACTCTGTAAGTCCAAACTTGCCTGCAACTTGCAGGCTGAGTGAAATGTTGACACAGGTTTGACAGGGCTGCTTGATTTATGAACAGCTCAAAGGAGGGGGGAAGAAAGGGAGAAGAATTAAACATTATAAATCAATGAGTAACATCCATAACCCTGAAGTGCTTGTTGTAAACAATACAAAACACCAGCCTAATTTTTATAAGTGTAATTTATGACAAGCAATTCCTTCCAAATGAGAGAATTTAAAAGGAAAAAAACGTCACTTGTTAGGATATCATTAATTCAATCAGATGAGAACTAAGCCAGACATAGTTCCTAATGGTGGAAAATTTCACAGAAGCTAATTGCTCTTCTATGGTGCTTCTCAGGGTGTCTGAATTGAGGCCTGTTGGTGCTGGAGGAGAACCAGGCTGGATGTGAGAGTGGTGAGGGCATGGCCAGACCCTCAGCTCTGCCCAGTCCTTGGGACAGCCCATGGTATCACCCTGCCTGGCTGGAAATGTGCTCCCAGGTGTGCTGCTGGCTTTATCCCAGCATCTCCCAGCTTTGGGCTTGATGTGTTGCTTTCTCTCCAGGGACTTCTCCAGAGCATGGAGAAATATGTCCATGTAATGATCCAACCTCTTGGGCAGTGAGGGGATCAGGGTGATACCAGGTCAGCTAATTTGTAGCACAACCTGAGTACTGTGGGAAAGCCAAGGGTGCTAAACCTGTTCCCAAATTCAGTAGTGATGCCCAGACTGACAGTTGGGGGGTACTTTGCAGATGCAGCTGTGCTGTGCAACTCAACAAACCCTGCTGACGTGGGAATTAAAACTCATGTGGCAAGTAGATGACAAGAAATCAGCCCAGGTAATCCTGCTGTTACCTTTGCTCACCGCCAACCAAAATTTCTCCAACTGGTATTCCCCACCTTCATTGATCAAAGCAGATCTTTTAAAGCAGCAAATGGTGCCATGGAAAAACAAACCCAAAACTATTTTCCATGTTGTGCAAGCACAGAATAAGGAATGCCCTCTTCTCATCCCAAAGACCTTTCTGTGCAAAGAGCAAAACGAGATGGAGAGAAAAAGGATGTTTCCCACAGACTATCATGCCAGGCAAGAACCAGTGGTCCAGGAAGTTGACTCAGCTGTGTTTTAAATGAATCTCTTAATTTGTGCCACAGCACATTAGGAGAGCACATCACAGCACTTTGGACAGGGGATGGTACCCATCCTATCATCATCCTCTCCAAAAAAGCATGTCCATTTACACCATGGCAGGATTCAAGTGACATGGTTTGCAGAAGCAGGAATCAAACCCCAACTGAATTCCTAACCCCGAGTCTTGCTGACAAGAACAACTTTGTTTTTATTCCCAGCATTTTCATGGCAGAGCTTGTCTCTCCAGGCCTGCTATTTGCCTTCGGGAAGATTCCAGAGTGCTTGGGGATGGAAAGTTCTTAATCTATAAATAAATGGATCTAGCAAAGATGTAATGAGATTGTAATTAATTAATGTTTGCAGAATGCTGTGAGAGGCACAACAAAATGCACTTGCAAAATGCAAGGTATTAAGTCAGAAAGTGTATTATTGTTGGCACTCTGGGGGGCATTAGCACAGCTCTTTGAGCTCTGTCTTCTCACCTTCCCTGCTGTTTCACAAATGTTATCCTCCCAAAGGGAAGTGGGGTGTGAAACCTGATTATTTGCTTGCCAGAAAACTGCTCCTCCATTAAGGAGGTAATGAGGAGCTGCACGAGGACACGGAGCAGAGAGGGTGGTGCTGGGGCATGGAGTGCACAGAGCTCAGGTGCATGGCAGGACCTGGTCTTGACTGTGGGATAAACACATGGCCAGACCAGGGCTCTCCCACTTTAAAATTAATCCTCAAGAGAGCAAGAAATGCCTTACCAGGGACATAACTGATCTTTGCCAGAGATGTCTTCACTTCCAAATCTGTAAATCATCTTCAAGCAGCAAATTCAGCATCAAATTTTAGGGGTTTGGCCCTTTTGTCCCTGAATCCCTGTTTAATACTTGAAGCTGCAGGAACTGTGGGTGATTTACACAGGTCCCTAAAGTTTGGACAGCCTCAGTACACAGAATCCTGCAGTGGTATGGGTTGGAAGAGATCTTAAAGCTCATCCAGTCCCACTCCCTGTCATGGACAGAGACACCTTCCACTAGACCAGGTTGCTCCAAGCCCAGCCTGGTCTTGGACACTTCCAGGGATGGGGCAGCCATAGCTTCTCTGTGCCAAGGCTTCACCCCCTCACAGGGAAGAATTTCTTCCCAATATCTAACTTAGACCCACCCTCTTTCAGAACCTCTTACCCTTTTTTTACAGTCAGAGGTGACAATGGTTCAATAGAGGGCAGAAAGCTCTAGGCATTGGGGGTTATCTAAGCTGCTTCCACACATTCAAGTGCAAGTATCAGGACTGAGCTAATCATGACTGAATATCAAGATCAGGGGAAAAAGCTTGCTCAACAGACTGTTCAGCTGCACTGAGCCAGTCTGTCCTTGTGCAAATCATAGAGGCACATATATAGCAAAGATAAGATTTAAGATTTCCTACAAACAGCTAAGATTAAATACTTGTTTCACCAGAAATATCTGGAGAGTGGATGAATGTGCTCTTAGCAGTTACATGGACACATGCACCTTACCCACATACACAAATACACACATATATGCATTAACACTGAAGGTGGGGGCAGCTGTGACCTCTGGAGGGCCTGGAAAGCAAAATAAATCTGTTTCCACTGTGTCTTGGAGGGAAGGAACTGACACAGCAAGTTGCATTATAGACACTCCACAGATTGAGCAACGACATTTTTTTTTCTGGTAAGCTCTTAAATGCCTTGAAAGAGGTGAAACACGATACATCTAAAACACGAGCTTAGAGTCATCAACTCTAAAGCCGCCCTCTCAATTACGCTTACAAACAGCGTTTTCCTTCACAGAATTAGAAGCAGTCTCCATAATCCCTCAGCCATTGCAGCACAGAGATCCCATGCCTGCATGCAGGGTAGGGGATCACTTGGATGAGGGAACTGCACAGAGATAACTCGAGATGGCACAAGAAATGTTGGCAAAAGAGGGAAGACTGCCACAAGAGATGTGCTGACCATAGAGCCTTGTCACACCCCATTGCTGGATATCAGGGAGCTCCTCTGCCAGCCTGATCACACTCTGCTGGCCCTCAGCCCTCCCCTGCTATATTTGGGAAGGATAAAGTAGGAAGGCAAGGCAAACCACCCCCGGATAAACTAAAGCATTCTGGGCTGCTAAAGCCTTTACTAAGTTGCAAAACCTTCAGTTCATCTTCCCAGCACTGGTAAGACGAGGCTTGGAACAATCTACTCTAGAGGAAGGAGTCCCTGCCCATGGCAGGGGGCTTGGAACTGGGTGGTCTTTAGGGTCCCTTTTAACCCGAATTGTTCTAGGATTCTATATACTGGGAGGGACCAGAGAAGCTCAACTGACATGGTCAGAGGACCAGGGAACAAAAACTATGCAAAGAAATGGAAGAAACTAATTTCCACTGATCCTTAGTTTCAGAGCGTGAAGCTGCAACAAACCCAACACCACAACCTGGCTGCCAGAAATCTCTCCCATCCTTCCGCCATGGCAATGGTTGCATGGGAAACCACAAAACCTAAGAGCTGCAAGAGCTTTGAGGCCACCACGACTCAAATGGTGGATTAGGATGTGTAACACTTGTGGAGGACACTTGGCTGCACCTGGCCAGCCTGGAACAGCAAGGCAACCCCAAAATCCCTGTCTGAACAGGTTTCATGGAGCCCTGTGTGACCAACTAAACCTTTTACCCATGAGCAGCCTCGTATCTAAATTTCTCCTTCTTACACAGGTCTTGTGTCTCACCTACTCAAACAAACCTGTCTTTGGCAGGCCAGCCCCAGGAGGAAGAGTGGAAGACAGCTTGATTGCCAATATCTAATCATAATTTGGGATCCAGAAAGCTACTTATCTTAGGAATTGCTTAATAATGCACTTAGTGTGTGAAGTATTATCACTATGTATAATTAAATACAGAGAGTTACACGGAGGGAGATAAGGATCCTGTGCAAACGGACAAGGAGGAAGGTAATTGAGATTTGAGCTTCTGTTCTGCCAGCTCCTCACCTAGATCAGTGTGAACTGCCCCAACATGTGTGCCTGGAGAGAGAAAGACTTGGAGAGGGGGAAGGTCACTCCCTCTTGCCCTATCTCTTCCCCCATTCCTCAGTTTCCATGAACAGTGCCCACAAAATCCACAGGAAGCCCTGGAGTGCAATGGGGAAATCGGTGCACAGGAACAATGAAGCCCTGGGGTGTGAATTATTTAGTGCTGTGGAAGAACAATTAAGCTCTGTGAGCTATTTAGTCCAGCCCTATGGCAGATGGAAGTTGGAAAGCACAGGCGAGCTGTGACACACACAGGGGACGAGTTGTGCCCAACTTCCAGCAGCTCCCAATTGCTGCTTTGACTTATGGGCCAAAAAAAGTATCTGTCATGATCCTGAACCCACCCTGAGGATTTGCACAGGAGGCTAGTGCCAACCTGTAGTTGAGCATTTCTCTCAATTAAGGGGTGACATAGAATCACAGAATGGTTTGGGTTGGAAGAAGCATTACAGCCCATGCAGTTCCATCCCCTCCCCTGGGCAGAGACCTTCCACTGTCCCAGGTTGCTCCAAGCCCTGTCCATCCTGGCCTTGGACACTTCCAGGGATGGGGCAGCCACAGCTGCTCTGGGCTATGTCGGGGCCTGCCCACCTTCACAGGGAAGAATTTCTCCCCTAAATCCCACCTAACCTTGACATCTGGCAGTTTAAATGCAACACCCCCAAGTCCTGCTGCCTTTGAGTTGAACTGGTAAGTTGCAGGAGGTTTAACATCCCTTCTTGAGGAGAGAGGAAATGCCACCAGGGCTGATTTATTTTGTTGCTTTGCTGGCAGGGAATGAGGAGCAAACAAGAAAAAAAGATGGGAAAAGAGCAGGAAAATGGAGAACACAAATGAGAGTAGAGGTTCCAGCATGACATCTCTGCTGCAGAATCACCTGAATTTCTGCAGTGGTGCTTCCATAACTTGTGACAGCATTGCTTAGCTCGTGGCAGAAAGGGGTTCTCCTCATACCCCAGTTCTTGGAGCTACATGAGCATTAGTAGCACTATGAGTTATGGTATTTCTTGTGAAACCCATAAAGCTTTAGAGACCCTCTGTGCCAAGCACTGAGACAACACAAACCTAAACAAGGAAATCCATCTTCAGAGGAGAAGCACAGAGGGAGCAGACAGCCTCCACATGTGCAAGAAGGAGAGAGAATGAAAGGAGAAAAGCAGCTATTGCTCACAATTACTTTCCACTCTTTTGTGCCCATGGAAAAAAAATAGAAAATGTTCCTGGATGTCATGGGTTGAACAGCACAAGGAGCAGTGGAAATGCAGGAAACAACCTGAAACTTATTTCTCTAAACCCTATATTGTCTGCTCCTCAATATTAGGATGTGTCTCAATCGACACCTCATAATTACAACATCCAGCTGCAGCCTCATAATCAAGGTGAGCAGTGAACCTGAGAGAAAAGCTCTTGAAACATAGATGCTTTTGGCCAGCCTCCCCAAGCATCCCTAAGAGTGGTTTGGGTTGAAAAGGGCCTTACAGCACATCCAGTTCCACTCCCTGCCATGGGCAGGGACACCTTCTACTAGACCAGGTTACTCCAAGACCTGTACAACCTGGCCTGCAGAAGCATTTCAAAAGCCAGAGGATTGTTCACCTTTTCCTCACCCAAGGACACTGAAAGAATAAGCAAACAAAAAATTCAAGGGAAGAGAAAAATGGTTCAAGACCCTTTGGTAAGACAAGCAGTAAGTGAGCACCAGGCTTGTACAACAAACACATCAAGGAACAAAAAAAGTGTAAGAGAGGAAGGAGAAAGTATTTATTTGCTTTTTTTTCTAGAGTCCTTTTCCCTTTCAGGCAAATAATATTTATGCCATGGGACTTTGATAGTCCTCTGGAAGGCACACAAAGCTTTTTGTTCCCACTTGCCTCGCAGGTGGGAGGACTGGTCGAGCAGCTCTGAGGAATGAGGGTGAAAGCCAATGACCCAGAGCTGCTATTTAAAGGGAGAAGAGGAAAATGAGTGAGGATCAGGGCAGGAGGGCCAAAGTTCTGCAAGGGAGGGAAGAGGAGAGTTCCAGAGCTAGGATTCCTGGACATGTCCCTTCCAAAACAGTCCACTCTAATTTGGAACAGCACTGCATCCCTCCTGACTCCAAAGGACCTGCATTGGCTCAAAACCCACTCCTGAGCCACCAACTAAAATTTACCGACCAACATCCTTGGGTCAGGATTTCACTTGCGCAACAAATTCCTGGGAATTTTTAGTGCTGGACTTTAAGCCCTGTTAAATCACAGGGATCTGCAGGAAATCTTGAGTGATGACATTGGTTCTTTCCCACCAGGCATTTGGGACACGATAAATTTGGTCTGAACTTAAGCTTCCTCCCACGGGGAGCTCAGCAAGCCAAAAAGCACTTCTAAGACAAATTCAGAGTGATGTAATGGATATGTGACTAAAGTAGTGGCATTTAGGTAAACCTTAATCCTTAATAAATTACAGATAATTTGTATGTAAGGGGTTATAAAGACTATCTGGATACTTCTAATAACTAAATGGCTGAGTGAGAAGAGGAAAGAAGAGATGAGGAAATCAATTAGATGTAAATTTAAATAGGAGACCAGCTTAACAGCCCCTAGAAATGCTCATTATTTTGGGAAATGCTGGCCTGATGGAATTAAAATGCTCCGTGGGAAGAGAACAGGTTTTTCAAGCATGGGAGAGTTTGGAGGTGGACAGAAGGAAACGAGTAGCTGGCTTAGAGAAGAATTTTTTTCCTTTTGTGGGGAAAACAAGAAGATCATAATATGAAAGTTAAGCATTTTGAAGGGCTCAGATTTTTCAGCATTTGAGGCTTTTTCTACATCAGTGGCTTTTAAGAAAGTTATAGCTAATGGCTTTATCAGGAAAACACTGACTTATCAACAAGGATTTCTGCTTGAAAAAAGGAAACTTTTGGTGAAAAATCAGGGCTGTTAACATGGAACATTCATTTTTTCTAAAAAGGACATTTCAATTTTTTTTTCATCTTGATTGCTCAATAATTCTCAAATGCGACATAATTCAATTACAGCATTCCTGTACCAAGTGGGATGTCTAGACCATAAATGGTTACAGGCTGTTTGCCCCAGCAAACACCCACTAAGGAAAGGTTTTCCACTCATTAATCCACCCCAAAGTCCCTATGCACAGCAGGGGATTTACTGTAACCTGGGCAGGACATCACAAAGGAGTTTGCAGGATTTGGGATGTGCCACTCAACATTTGACTTTCACCCTTGGCATCCTGGGCACCCATCTGGGCCCTGGAGTATCTCCAGTGCCACTGAACCTGGTTGGTTCATTCCCATCATTCTGAAGGAAAGTTGCTCTGAGCCACTGACCCATCTGAGACTGGCAGGAAAATAAGCACAGGATTTTCAAAAAGAAAATCAAAAGCACCAGAGTTTGCCTTCTGAACATGGTATCACACTCAAAATCCTGGAATAGTTTGTACTGGAAGGGATCTTAAATCTCAGTCCCACCCCTGCCATGGGCAGGGACACCTTGCACTTTCCCAGGCTGCTCCAAGCTCAGTCCAACCTGGCCTTGGACACTCCCAGGAATGGGACAGCCACAGCTTCTCTGGTCACCCTGTGCCTCACCACCCTCACAGGGAAGGATTTCTCTCCTGTAACCCATCTAACTCTGCCCCCTATCACTGGGAAGCCATTCCCCCTTGTCCTGTCCCTCCAGGCACTTGTCCAAAGTTTGTCTCCATCTCTCTTGGATCCCCTTCAGGCCCTGGATGGAGCTCTCTAAGTTTTCCCTAGAGCTTTCTCTTCTCCAGGCTGGACAATCCTTGCTCCAACCCTGCTGTTTGGGGTCACAGAGCTGAATTCAGCTTTGCAGGAGGGGTATCTCCAGAGCAGATGGGCAGAATCCCCCCCTCATGTGCTGTCCATGCTGTGGGATGAGTTCAAGTCATGGTCAGAATTCCGGGGTCATGTGAAGTCTCTCACTCACCAACACCCCACTCCTTCATGTTGCTTTCAAAATCTGCCCCTTTCCTTACATGTTATAAATCACCTTTTTTCTTCCAGGCTGCCCCTCCTGCCACTCCCAGGGCTGGGAAACCCACCACCAACACAGACATCTGCAAGGAAGGACAGAGACAGCGGCCCGTCCCCCCCC
>VZRH01005616.1:164797-222113 GCA_013397555.1 Urocynchramus pylzowi | reverse complement strand
CTCCCTCCCCCTCTCCCTCCCTCCCAAGACTAATCTCTCATGACCCACTGGTACATTTTAGCAGGTGATGGATCCGGGGGCAGATAATTCTGCTTTCTGTTTAATTAATCCAGCGTTACAAGAGCAATGAGAGTCTAATGCCCAGTCTTAATCCCCCTGCAATAACATTGCATTCCGCCTTCCAAGGCAGGGCCGCTTGTTGGGGTGCAGCAAGGGTATTTGGGATCACAGAGGCTACTGGTTCCTAGTGCCATTGCTACTGCTCATGCTTTATTAGCCATAATTTGATATGTTACCCGCTGTGTACACCCAATCTAAGCTCAAAATATTGTTTTACAACATTAATTAAAAAGCATTGACACTGAATGCTTGGTTCACATGCTCCAATGTGATTTATGGATTGTGTTTAATTACCTGACAACTGTGATTTACCACATCTACCTGGTAGGTACCATGTGGATTTAAATCAAATAATGTTTGGTGGCTTTAGTGTACCTCACTGTGAAAGGAGGGAGCACTCGTGAGCACTAAACTCCAGACACATGAAAGAAAAAAAAAAAAAAAAGATATTTCAGGCATCTAAACTGCAAACAAGATAATGTGACCTGGGCAGAGTCCCACAGCAGCTGTTTGTGGAGCATTGCTTCATTAAGGATCTTGGTGACTTTTCATGGAAGGTTTAACTAATTAGTTGAGTAGGCCCTCAATAAACGAGACACCAAGTTATGTTTAGCTTTAATTACACAGAGCCCTGTTCAGTTGCTCAAAGTCAGACGTGCTTAAGTGTTTTGCTGAATTAGGGTCAGTGTGAATACACAACTCCTGTAAGCATCTAGGAAGCTGTGCTGACATTGATTTAATGAATGCAGATTTGCAGCTGGGGAGAAAAATATCCCAAAAATAATGAAGAAAGAAAGCAGCTGGAGTCTTGGCTGAAAAGTGGCACTGTGAGAGGCACCTCCAGGTTTTGATCCCAGTCACTTTAGCAGGATAACATTCACATTTGGGGAGAGAGGCAGCTCGCTCTGGCATATGCCCTGGTTCAGTAAGATTTCCTGTTCCAGGAAGAGAAGATTATTGCAGAGGGCCTCAAAGGATGGAGAATTTTGCCAGGTGTCCTCTTACCAGTTTTGTCACATCACAGTCTTCCTCTCTGTCCCTCTCCTTCCCCTTTCCCCCTTTCCCCACCACAGGCTCTATGTTCTCACACTCACATTCTCTCCTGCTCCTATTTCCATCTCCAGTCCAGCCCCCTCCTTCCAGCACAGCAATTTTAAGTGCAGAGCTCTCTCACCCCAAACTCCAACTACTCCTTCCAGTGTAGCCTCCTCCATCCCACACTGCAAATAGCAATTTGCTCCTTCTGATTTTCACCCACCACTTTCCTTCCCTGGGAGCCCTGGAAGCTCATCAGACACAGCCAGCCTCCTGACTCTGTCCTTCCTACATCCAGCTGCAGGGATACCCTGTATCCTTCTCTTTTACACAGGCACTGTGTCCAAAATCCAGCCAGGACAGAGGGAATGGATCCCCCTCACCTCTGCAGATAAACCTTCTCTTCCTTGTCACTCCTCCACCCACAGTCTCCAAAGGACCCTTGTGCTGAACTAATCCTTTCCCCCCTCCAGCACAAAGTCCAGAACCCATTCCCAGTCCCTCTCATATTTATTCTCATGTTCCATTCTTTTGACCCATATCTGTCCTGGATTTTCCTTTTAGGTGATCTTTCCAGCTCCTTATCTTACTTTTACTATTAGCAACTTTCACCTTCTCTGCTTGATTTTTCCCAATTATTTCACCCCAGTCCAAGCACATACTAATTTATATCCCTTGTCCTTCCCAGCTCCCACTCATCCCCAGTTCCTTCTCATTAAAAACCTCCTTAAACACACCTTTGGCAATTGCTGCCCCAGCTCCTCTCTTGCCTCCTCTGCCATTTACCCTCCTCTTCCTGACACAAAGTGTTTCAAACCCATTAAATCAACATTTCCCAAAACAAAGAGGGTCAGTATTCGGGTGGAAAATTTCTTCAAAAAATAAACATCTTTGCTGTCCAGATGAATACATGTTACCTAATTGTTTCCCAGCTACTGTTTATGTAACCTTGAAGCTATTTCGTACAATCCTTTAGTTCTGACAACTCAAGATTTGTTATGAACTAATATTTATTCCAAATAACTCACAGGTACAAGAGATTGTTACAGATGTCTCAGACAATCTGTACAGAGAGAAGCAACATCTATAATTTGTTTGTTTTTTTTTTTAAGAGGGAAGGCTTTTCCTGGGTTACCTTCTCTTCAACTCTTGAGTAAAGCAGACCTACTGCCTTTCCAATTCAATGGCCTTTAGGAAGTTGAAAATATACACATGGATACACACGTATTGTCTTTCCACCTGGCATTTCTGTGTGAATAAAGGGCTTTGAGCCAAAACCAATCAGATAAAATCTTTCAGGAACTTTTACAATGTCACATACTTGTGCAAATCACCAGCATGTTTATAGCAACAGGCACCACAACAGAGCTCTGTGCTCAGTCAGCGCAGGCAACCTCCTCCATCTGTTCTGTGCCTGTATTTACATGTGGCACCAGGCAAGACATCACTTGGCACAGCCCAGAGGAACTCAGAGGGATGGGGAAATCATTGCTCTTCCCTCACCCCCCACCCTGGGACCCCAAACGGGCCGTGGACACGTCTGCAGGAACAGATGGAGTGGCACGGCTGGCACACAAACCAAACATGATGGTTTAGAACAAGAGGAAATGGCCTCAGGTTGTGCCAGGAGAAGTTCTGGTAACATATTAGGAAACATTTCTTTCCCAGAAGGGCTGACCTGCCCTGGCACAGCTGTGGTGGATTCACCATCCTTGGAGTGAATTCAATCTGTGTGGATGTGGCATTTGGGGTACATCATTTAGTGGTGGGATTGGCAGAGCTGGGGAATGGTTGAGCTTGATGATCCCAGAGATTTTTCCAACCATTTTTCCAATAATTCCATGGTTCTATGATTTTGAGTCCTCTTGTAGCAAACTGCTGGGCTGCTGCACCAATTTTTCCCTCTCTCTGTGAAGGAGAGTAAACAAGACTTCATCATGTCACTGAAGGTGTTGTGAACTGTCAAAGACCTGGAAATCTTGGAGCATAAGATCCAGCCCCAGAAGGAAATATTACTATGCATGATGGTGTGTAACTACCTTGGTGAGGAGTTGCCCAATGCTGGTATGGAGAAATTGTCTTTCAGGTTGTGTTAAGATAAAGGAGAAAAAAAACACTTCTTTTAGAATGCAAGTGTTCCTACCAAAGTAATTATTCCAGAACAGCTAATCTGATAAATAACCAAAACCAGACAACTTCTGTGTCCTGGAAGGATGGAGTTTCATGATTTTTGGGGATTCCCAGGCATGTTGTTGGCCGTTTTGCCTGACAGCACCTAAAATGGTGGTTTTCCACCAAGCTGGGCCAGACAGAAACATAAATAACATCTGTGAGGATGAGATGGAAGTGATTAATTTGAATTCCCTTTCACAGAAAATGGGCTGGAAGGATAAAGCCAAAACATTTTAACCATAAACACCTTCCTACCAACAGTGGGAATTTTACCCAATACACTGATTTCTTCAAGAAATAAATGACCTGCTTTAATGTTTCTATTTGTCGATGGAAATTATTTTCCAAGAAGCTGAGTAGAGTTTATTTTTTTCTCAAAGGACAAGTCCTTTCCCCTTTGCACCTTTCAGCAAGGCAGAAGGTGGAACCTTCACCTGCCAGGGGTGAGTGCTGCCAATGCAGATGTCTATCAACAGGTAAAATGAGTCCCTAGGCAGTGCAGGCTGATGGGAGCTCAGCTCCAGGCTTTAAAATGGGATGGAAAAGTGTCCAGATTGCATGGGGGAGCCTGGGAAAGACAAGAGTGATTTATTGCATTAAATCACACAAATAAAGGTAAGTGAGTGACTCAGGCATGTGCTTGCCTTCACAGGGGTCAGCACAGCAGAGAGGCACATCCCTCTTCCCACCTGGTGGAAAACCGCCCCAGGGGATCCTCCCAGGATCCAGTTGCTGATCTGGGGAACATCACTTTAAGCCAATGTGTTTCACTTCCAGTCCCCTGGGATTCCAGATGAGCCATCAAAGGGGTGAAAAGGGAAGCTCCACCCAAGTTTGTGTTTTGCAGGATGAGGCACATTATGAACTGACAGTGGAACTGCCCGAGGTGCAGTGAGGGCAGACACAGAGCCCGCATGAGCCCTGAGCTTTGATTAATTACCTGAGCAGAATTTTCTTTCTCTTGCCATTGAATTAACTGCATGCACTGGATGGAGGAGATGCTCCTGGCCAAGAGGGAAGGCGACAAAGAGCCCTCCTCCTGCCCCCCAGCCTGCAAACTCCTCTACTACTGGAAAACCCTTTGCAAAAAAAAAATGTTTGAAGGGTTCTGCCAAATGGGTTTTAAGCAATAATTGGTTGGGGATGGACTATGAAGATGCAGAAGTGCCATTAAAAGGAGAAATTATTCACTCCACCACCTCTGGGAGCAATGCTGTCCCGGTGTAGGAGGAGAGGAGAAAGCACCAAGAGCCCCCTTGCCAAACCCCACTCTCCTTACTCAGAGGAAATTTTTAAATTGCCACCCACACAAATTCATGCCCTTGTGACTCATTGCCACAGAGAATGAGATCAGCTTTAAAGCGACCAGAACTTGAACACAATAAAGGTTCTCTCCTAAGTTCTTCACTCATAGAGGGCACCTTTTCCAGATTTTCCCACCTTCTGCAAGAGGTAGAAATGTTCTGATTCACTTCTTCACTTCTCCCAGGGAACAAGGCTCTCAGGAGATCCCATGACTCTTAAGAGTCCGGGATTTCTGGATGAACACCTATTCTCAACATACAGCAAAAAGAATCCCAGAGGTGGCAGAGGCCTCATGTTGTGGGACCATTGCCTGAGTGGGAACAAGACCTCTGGGCTATGATCAGCTCCAGCTCAGGATGCTTTACTCATTCTTGGCTCTCCTCCCACTGCTCCATTCCCAGCTCAAACTCAATGGTGGAGGACAGAGAAAGGATTTAAAACCTGAATCAACCTCCTACCAGCTGCTGTTGTAGAGCAGGATCAGGCTATTAATCATGGACCCCTCTGGATTTTGGACTAGAAAATAATTCCCAGAGGGATTCTGAAGCTCAGCTTCAAGTTTAGGGTCTCTCAATCCCTGTGTTGTTGGTTGGGTTGTAGGTTTGGGGTTTTTTTTGCATTACCCCTTTGGGCTCAGGGTTCTAATTACTTTTCATTCATTTTTTCTTTAATGATAGTATTTGAGTGACAGATCTTTTATTAAAACATTGTTATCAGAAAGCATCCGGGAGTGGGCAGGGCTAGAGCTCCACTCAGGGTTTCCATGCCTCAGGGAAGCTCTTCCTGGCTCTCACATGGCCTCTGAAGAACAGAGGTTTGGTGTGCAGGTTTGGGGAATGAGACAGAATGACATGGTTGTCCCAAAAGTTTGGTAGGAAAATTAATGTCCATCACACCAGAGAGGGAAGTGGTGAGGCAAAGGAAAGAGCCTTCAAGAGCTTCTTCCCATCCCTTCTCCTTGGCAGGAGAGCTGTGATCAAGAAGGACATGCTGATGCTATAGTCACCTTATTCCTTGTCCATGTGGTGGCCACTCACACAGCAAAGAGCTGTGTCCTGTCCTCCTGATCCCATGCTCCAGGCACCTGACCTAAACTGGGAGTGGTCATGTCTTGGAGCCTTCTTTTGGAGCATGGCTTTGCAGGAGTCATTTTTCCATGCTTCCTTCTCTCCTCCTGCTTTATCCACTGAGACCATGAGTTCCCTAGGATAAGAAACCTGCAGTGGTCCATCACTCCTGGTACCAAGTTAGTGCCATCATGGCATCTTCTGACACAGACACTGCACAGAAAATTCTGTGGAATATATTCCATGGGAGGTCAAAACAGTTGATCATGGATCTGAAGCAAAATGAAGTTTTACCCATCAATTTTTTTTTTTCCTCCTCCCTAAGTGCATAATTCTTCCATTTTTCTTTAAAGATCATTCTAACATGAGACTTGAAGCACTGGGACCAGAACCTGAAATAACAACCTGAGGTTGTTATTGGGTTGCTGCAGGTCTTCTCCACCTCTCCCATCTTCCACGGCACAGTCTGGCTGCAATTTCCAAGAAACTGCAAGAAGAATCCATCCACTGCTCCCAGCTCACCTCACCCAGGGGTTTTGGGATGGTGTGATCAAGTGCCCAGCACCAACTGCTCTGTGCCAGAGCACACACTTGACATGGCCCCACTTTCCAGCCCTCTCAAATTGATTTGGTTTCTGCCCAGATAAGCCAATAAACACCCAATGCCAGTGGGAAAAGGTTAAAAACCCTCTGATTTGCTCTCTTGCCTATTCATGAAGCAATTCCAATTATTTAATGGATTAAATGAGCCTGAAAGCCACAAGGAGCTCATGTGAAAGGAGAGGAGACAACACTTCACAGCTGGAGGTATTTGGTGGGTCAGGTTTTGGCAGAGGGGCATCAGCAGCATCCAGGGTTGGCTGTGCCATCCCTCTACTTCTCTTCTGTTGGAGTGGAAGAAGATTGGAAAGAAGGGAACTTCTGATTTTTTGATTCTGCTGCTGTGAATCTCACTTTTCCTGGAAGTGGATGCAGGGTTTGGTTGAGGCATGGGGCTAAGCCCCTTTCCTAAAGGCCACCTATCTTTCAGGAGATCATTTGTTTGGGAAGCCAATGTGCATTCTCAGCGATGAAAGACAGAAGCAGAAAAATTCCACCGGACATGCAGGGACCTTGCCGCCGTCCGGAGGCCGTGTCGCCCCCAGGAGCTGCCAGCATCAGCTCCATCCCACTTTCTTGCTCTTCAGCACGTGTTTTCAAATATTTCTTTCCAAAACAGAAATGATTATCAGGGCTTTTTCTTCCTTCATTTTGCTTGGCTGGGTCACTTCAGTTTAGGGCTCATTCCCATGTTTATCTCTGCTCCCAAGCATCTGGGGACAGGCTCGGTGAGTGGGGAGTTCTGGACAAGCAGGATGTGGCACTGCCTGTCAAGGCTCCACCTGAGACCCCAGATGGTGGGAAAAATTCATCCAAAACACCCACTTTCCTGTGAAGTTCCTTTATTATCATTATTATCATTACTACTAGTATTAATGTTCCTTTTATTAATACTGTTGCTATCTTGTACTGAAATACCCACTTCAGGATTTTTTTCCCAACAGAAATACTATGTCTATTTTTGAGGAGAACCTGTGGACTAAGCAAGCAATGTGGTGAAAACCACTTAAAAATTTCAGAGTGGGGTGAAGCAGTTGGATGGGAAGGAGCCAAGGAAGGAGCTGGGAGCAAGGTGGGACAATGGTGCTTAGGCTGGAGGCATTGAGCTTGAATGAGAGATGTCTGGGGAGAAATACAAATAGAGAAGGAGAGAAAAAAAAAAATTCCTGCACCCTTGTTTGCCCATAAAACCAGAGAAGCAGAGTCATGTACACCACATGTGCCAAGGAAAAGGGGAGGAGAGAAAAACTGACAGCATTGCTGGCTTGACAAGATCTTCAGTAAAAAAACAAATGACCTTTTGTACTGTCTGGGGAGAAACTCTTCCATCATCTTTACGAATTTCCACCTTTGCCAATAGCTAAATAGACTTGAGTATCTACCATCAAGACACTAACAGCCATGCCATAAATCTTAACCCCAAACTATCATTATTTGCTGGAGAAAATGAATGGTTTGCTCTGCACATGAAAAAAAGAGCAAGACTTCTGAAAGGGGAGACCCTTTCAGGCTGAGTGTTGTCCCTGGGCTCTCTCCTACTTGTAGGTGGGATGAACACTTCTTGCATGCTCAGCTCCTAGAAATATCCATGGAAATGTGCTATTTTCTGTCTCTTAAAACTGTTATTGTCTTGATATTATCTGTCACTTGCAACAGTGAGTCAGGTTGGGAAACACTGGGTGGTTAGGTCTCAGCCATTCATCTGCAAAATGGAGTTAAGGAATAAACATTGGAGATTCTTGGGGTCCCACCAATTACAATAATTTGGGTTAAAATTTTTGATACAGTCAGAAAAAGTACCCAGAGCTTTTGCCTTCCCCCTCTGCCCCATGGAAGACCCAGCCCAGGTAGAAGTGGGAGCCAGTCCCCAGTGCTGGCTCTGGGGCAACTGGAATGTGATTTAATTCCTCCCCTCTCATTACCACTTCCTGAGCCTGAGTTTTCACAAGCCCTGAGGGACAGCAGGGGATGAGGGGAAACATTAGTTTCTTAACAAATTCTTGTGTCATCTTCTTGACAGCACCTTTAAGCGCTGGATGACACTCAGGAATGATGTGGCTTAACCTCAAGGGTTCAAGCGAGGGAGCATTTCCCTTTGCCAAGGAGCAGCAGTAATCACTGGAGAAGAAATCTATTCCAGCTCTCCCTGCCAGAAGCCACCAAGTGCTTCACCCACGTGACAGGGACACATCTGGGGCTCCTGTGCCACCTACCTCGGGTAGCAGTGCTGCCTCTGGAGCACCACTGATGTTGGAAGCGTGTCAGGATGGTTGGCCTCCATGAGCTTTTCCAACCTTAATGATTCCCCCATTCTCTATGTGTGGATGAAGGGGATATCACACATTCCCCAAAGTTAGTACCTTTCCATGGAGGTGATGTGATGGACTGGGGGCACTCCCTTAACCTGCTGCATGGGAAAGGAAAGGGGTTAAAGCACAGGGAAGGTGAGCTTAAGTGGAGGGACTCTAGGGCACCCACATTCCAATGGGATGAAGGCTGTCATGCTGAGGAGTTGGATGCAAAGGCTTTCCCCAGCACTCCCTTTACACACTTATTATCTGTAGATGAATAAAAAGCCACAGTATTATTAAATCCCAGAGATTAAAGGTTTAACATGACCAAGAAGAAGCCTGGAGAGCATTAGTTAATGTTTATATGTGGTTTCTATCTTCTCTTCCCTTTTTCTTTCACCCTTTGGCTGCCTTAAAAGATAATAGATGGGAACAGCTTCTTCTGCCAAGGCCACGCTTCACCAGTTAAGACTCTTCTTTTTCCACTCCAAAATATTTGTAACAATTCAATTCATAGGCTCGTGATTCATGGGGTTTTCCCAGTGTTTAGCTGCAATTACAGGTCTCATTGTTCCCCAGCACCAGACTATCTTGTAGGTTATATTCTCCACACAATGATTTCCAGCCCTGTCCCTCAGCCTGGGAAACCCATGGCATCACTGCCTCCACTGCTGGAGCAGTCCCCCTCCCTCTCCAAAATAGAAAGATAAAGAACTTCCCCATGGATGTGGCATCAAGAGCTGCAAATTCCCACCCTCAGTGGCTCTTCAGGAGCTGCTGTGTGTGACCCTGACCTTTCTTGGGAACATTTCCAGGTCAAGGCTATTCCTTGCTCATGGGACGAGCCTCTTGCAGGGAGGACAGAAGATGACACATAATCCCCAGCCAGATGCTCAGAAGGTAAAAATGTCTCCCCACTGATTTATGTCAACTGAAAATACAACTTGACCACATCTCTTGGTTCCTGTACAGTCCTGTGCTGTGCTGCTCTTGAACCCAAGAATTCTAGCTAAGCAACAATTTCAAGTTACTACAACAGGTGAAAAGAATGAGGGGCTGTTCCCTTCTCCTGCCCCAATGGAATGCAGATTACCAACTTCATTTAAAAAAACCCCAAACAAACCAGAAGGCAACAACCCCGCCCCCAGATATACATTCCCTATCAGACCTACACTTGGATAAACATTCCTGATTCCCGTAGAAATTAGAACCACAGAATATTCTGAGTTGGAAGGGGGCCCACAAGGATCATCAACTCCAACTCTTAAGCAAAAAGCCCATCCTGGGATTGAACCTGCAGCCTTTTCATTATTAGCACTGTGCTCTGACCAGCTAGGCTAATGAATTTCATAAACCTGTCAGTGTTTCACTTGTAAACTCCAGGTGCTAGGTGCTAGGAATGCTGGAAACTGGGTGTTGCAAGATAATGAAATGATAAATTAATTTGTTTTTTTTTCTTTCTGGAAACATCAATATGGGGCAAGATACAAACCCCAATTACAATAGATGCTGCCTTCTCTGTATTTTCCATCATTCCAGTCTGCCCTACCTACAGGTGTCTGTCCATTCCCTCTTTTCCTCCTGCTGTTGATCCCAAAAACCTGATGGAGATGTGCCATGCTGGGGGCTGAAGATGAGAGGAGCTCTGTGCCATCCATTCCTCATCCTTGGCGGAGTCACATATGGTGGCATCATGTCACAGGCCCAAAACACTCCTTGCCTGTGATTTTGGCAATCCTGCTCCTCTGTTTATAAAGCAAGATTGCCAGGGAGGCATGCTCGAAACAACACAATGCCAAGACAGATTTATCCTCTCTCATTGCAGCAGTTCCAGGCTATTCTGCAGGAAAAAGGAATTGTGGATCTCCTACCACAGGCAGCTGGGGCCTCGGGACTGGCCACAGACCCAGCTGAGAGCATCCATCAGCTCCTGGGACTTATCCCATCCTTTTCCTAAAGAGTCATTCTTATCCCAGCAGTGCCAGGCTGGGAGGCAATGTAACACCATGAGGGGGAACCAGTGTGATTCTCCTTTTCATCTTCCTTAGAATACAAGTACAGAATTAATTTTAATTGAAGGAAGTCTCTTAAGAAGAGATGTTTACCCTGGATATCCCTATTTCCAGTAATGGAAACTCCACCATACCCCGGGCACACTCTCCACGCTCAATTAGCCACACTGTTAAAACGTCTCCCTGATGTCTCCATTATCTCTCCTTTCCATTAGGGAAAATCCAGTAGATTTAAAAATGAGATGTATGTCATTTCAGATTTTAATGCAAAAAAAGGAAGAAAAGTATTATGTTCATTAGGGAAAAAAGCCAGTCCTCAAAGACACGATTCTCCAGAGGCTGCAATTGCAGCTCCTTTTTTCTGACTGGAACCCCAGAGCTGACAAACTCCCTGACAGAACAAGTGCCCTTCTTGGAGGGGAGTTGGCAGAGCCCAGCCCTGTCATAAAAGGTTTTGTACAGCCCCAACCATGTTCACCCTACCTCCATTCACACCCCGTGAGCCTGAGCATGGGGTGGTATTTCCAAATGGAATGGCCCTAACAGCAGGTGATTATTACCTCAGTAAGCAACCTCGATTTCTCTGCTCTTTCCCCAAGTTAAAAACAAAGGCTGAGCACAACATCACCACTCAGCCTGCTCAGCGAGATCACCCATTTTTACTGTGACATCTGTCAATACAATAAAGTATTATTAATAATTAAGAGCTGCTGAAAAGAAAAAAAAATGGATAAAAATTGATTTTTATTAATTATAAACCCTAGCAATTGCAAAGATGATGGGTTCAATTCTCCTCTCACCCACTGACAGCACAAGGACACAGAGCCAGGTGAGGGAAGGAGGGCAGGACTGTGACCTGGAGGCACATGAGGAGTTGCCCAGGGCCCGTCCTTGTCCCCATCCTTGATGAGCAAGAAGAAGATCAGCACAGGAGGGAGGAGGGAGGGTGCACTGAGAGCCTAATGAGGCTGCAGGACTCCCTGCCACACGATGCTTCTGAAACCCAAGAACCAAAGTAATTTCTGTGGATAATGATCCTTGGGGTCATTACAGTCAGGAGTAAGGAGCATTTGGAAGGCAGATACGGTGTCACGTACCGGGGTTAAGCCAGCTGCTGGAGGTCAGGAAAAGGAGGAAAGATTGCTCTCCATCTGTCTGAACTGCTCCTCGTGTTCCCCTTGGCAGCCAGTGTGACACAGGCTGGACACAGAGGAGTCAGCCACTTTTCTAAACTACTCCATATTACTCCATATTCTCCATTTCCACAGAATAGTCTGGGCTGGGAGGGACCATAAAACCCTCTCAATGAATCCCCTGCCATGGGCAGGGACACCTTCCCCTAGACCTTTCTGTGTTAGTCTTCAGCTAAAAACAAACTCTAAGACATCTGCTTTTGCTAAAAATGCCCAGTGATCATCAATTTCCACGCAAATCAAGGTCTGGTGTCTTCATCTGTTAACTAGAAACATGAAGGAGATTAAGGAAGGTATCTCTCTGTGTACAGTTAGTGGTGTCTCCAGAGAATGACTCCTCTCTGCAGGAGACAGCATAAATTGTCTGATTTTAATCACTGGCCACAGGTGGAAGGAGATGGTCAGCTCAGACTTAACAGCAAGCTTTAATATGGTCAAAGTCAGGTGGGATGAAGCCCATCCAAAGGAAGAAATGTTTCAAGCTGCTGTTGTGTAGCGTTGCCCAACAGACTATCAACATGAAAATAAGAGTATCTGCTCTAATTAAAAAAAAAAATAAAGTAGAAAAAAGTGCATTTCCTTACCTTTGATCTGTCAGTCCTGAAAGGGCTAATTTTTTGCATACCACAAAAGGAACAAAAATTTGACAAAGTAAATCAACTACCAACCAAAACTGAAGGAGAAACAAAATTGGGTAAATCATTAGCAACTTCCATCAAGAAATTATGACATTAAATACGTTAAATACTGGTGAAATCCACTGGTATTGGCTTATTGGGCTCAAGAACATGACTGACAAGGTGATCTGGAGGTGAGTTACAGCAACACAGTGGTGGCACCTGCGGTGTCTGAAGTGGCTCAGACCCAAACTGGACAGCAAAGCCAATTGAGGCTTCACTGGGGATGGAGATCCAACTTCAGACATTAAGAGCTGGTGGCTTCAACCTGAACCTCTCCAGCACTGAAGAACAACCCTACAGGAGCACTTGGGTGATTTTATTGACACTCAGCTTTGGGTGCCTTCCCCAGCTCACCCCTAACAGCAAACTCCACTCTGCTGTGGGGTATCATGATCCAGCTCCAGACCTGAATTCTCCAGTTTGCTCCCATCCTGCACCTGCTGAATTGCAGGTGGTAAAAAAATAAAGGCTGTTATAATATTTCCCAGAGTACCAACTGAACATAAATTTGGGAGAATTTAAGAGAAACTCCAGTGCAAGCCTCTCAAAGGAATTAAAATACATTTCTTATGAGCAGCTGAACTCATGTCCATACTCTTACTGCTCTCAGAATGGACCCCTGGAGTCTGCACTCCTGCCATTTTTGTCTTTGTTATTTTGAGAACTGTGTTTCATCTCTTTGTACCTTTAGTTTCCATATCTGTAAAATGGACACTTCCCCTAACATAGAAGTTCTGCATTAACTACAGTTGACAAAGCATTAAAATCATAGCCATGGAGTTCTTGTTTTCTTGATTTCACCCTGTAAAGAGAGAAAAATCAAAGCAGATTGCTACAAAAAAAGAAGCCTTTGTGTCTCATCTTCCTCCACAGATAGAGTTTCTAAGGTACATTAAGAAACAAAACACCATAGGGGTTAGTGGTGTCCATTTAAATCTCTCAAATACCTACATGCAAATATTCCAAGTCCAGGAGGATTAACTCCAAATCTGAGTGGATTAGTCAAAAAGCTTCCATAGCCATGTGGAACTGCTAGAGAAAAATATATAAAATTGTCACTTTTGTCAGCTTTACAATACAACTTGATCCCCTCATGTATAATGAGCTGTAAGCCTGGCAATATCCTGGGATCAGGTGGAGAGGAAAATTTCACTTGGGAACAAAGCAGTGGAATTCAGAGGGTCGGGAGACCTGAGGCCACCTTGGTCCCTCACTCAGCACCCCACAGTCCTCCCTGGCTGCACTCCTGGAGCTCAGCCAGCCCCTCTGCAAACCTACAGTCACACACACACACACATATAAATATATATTTACAAACTCCAAGTAGTTAAAGACAACTCCAAAAGATTAGGATGTGAAGGACGTGATAAACATGTGAAACCACAAAAGCAAACAAACAACCTTGCACAATTGTTTGAAGGTTACATACATTAAAAGGCTAAAAAAAAAAAAAAAAAGGAGACAATTCCCTTGCAAGAGGAATGAGGAAAATACAGCAAGTACAACTTCCTGCAGGACTTCCCTGGGCTAGGAGACTGAAGGAGGGCAGAGATAACCACTTGTAACAACCATTCTGACACACAGAATTAACACCAGGCTCCATGGGTGGAACAGGCGACCAAGGGAAAAGTCCAGCTCTGATACAGAATCCCAGAATGGTTTGTCTTGGAAAGCAATTAAAGCTCATTTCACCCCCCTGCTCTGGGCAGGGACACTAGACCAGGTGGCTTCGAGCCCTGTTCAGCCTGGCCTTGGACACCCCCAGGGATCCAGGGGCAGCCACAGCTGCTCTGGGCACCCTGTGCCAGGGCCTGCCCACCCTGACAGGGAGCAACTCTTGGGAATCTACTAGCTGAAGAAAGAACACACCACTCTGCAATTGTGGCAGCTCTGGGTCAGAAATATTAAAATATAGTAAGATTTTTTTCAAGATTATGAAGGGAGACCTACTCCCAGGCTCTCACATCCATGATTGCATTTGATCCGCAGAACTCTTCTTGCTTTTTATTGAAAAAACTTCCCTGCCTGGAATGGATTGCCAGTGCCTGCATGACTGGTCACAGCTTATCCATAGCCCAAATTAGCAGGTGTGTGACTGCCTGTTTAGGTATATTTTTGGATCTCTGGGCTCTTGCAAGCTGTCAGAACAAAAAAGGCATTATTTTAGGAAAAGTAGCACTGCAAAACAGAGTGACAGTCCATTTGACATGTGAGGATAAATTAAGGATGAGAATACACTAAAGAAAACCCTGAGCACCTTCGTCATATTCTTGTATTCAAGGAGAAACACAGCTGAGTTTCAGTTGATCTTGGCTTCTTCACTGACCTGGAGCAGTAAATTTTCCCCGCTTTTAGTGTTTAAATAGTTTGTCAGTGAAAGATCCCATTCATAAAGTGCTGGCGATGACAGTTCTGCAAAGCTAAATGGCACTTAACTGTGTACCTAATAAATCTGCAACAAAAATAAACAGAGAGGATGAGAGGGGAAAAAAGATTAACAATGGCAGAGAGCTAAAAAGAAAAAAAAAAATTAAAAACCCCACTGACAGGTATGAAAGGCCATTGTCATTAAAACTGTTTGGAATGGTATTGAGCAGCATTGCTCCCATTTCCCTCTCCTGTCTGCCTGACCTTTGAATTCTCAGAAGCAACAGGGCTGGGCTGATGTTGGGTACTCTGTATTTGGTAAGACAAACTTGCTGTGAGCAGTGCAGATCCATTTCTCTATGTAGGTGTCCCCAACCACTGGCACCTCCTGGGTTAGACAAAGGACATCTCCATGCTCGTGGAAAGCAACATTTGCATTTATAAAATGAATGATAGGACTCATTCTATTAATTCATTCATTCATTCTACCTCCATATAGGAAGAATGAATGCAAATCCTCAAATTATTAAAAGCAGGACTCAAGGAGGGAAATTCAGGCAGAAAATCTGGAACTATGACAATCCTGTAAGAAATTAATCTCATGTCACAAACAACATGAATTATCACAGAAACCCCAGAGCAAAGATTTTAATAAACCAACTTAGCATGAAAAATTGTCACCTATATTTAAGAACTGGGAAGAAAATTTGATAAAACAGAGTTTAACAGCTTAGGAAAATAAAGCAGAAGAGATACAGGGAAATGGGATAATATGAAAAGATTTTGGTGTGGCTAATTTCTTTTCAATAAGATAATGGATTTTCTAGATGAGGGAAATGTCATTCATCAGCAATTTGAATGAATACTCCACTTCTGCAAAGAGAAGTGCAGAAGTGCACTTATGAAGGGAGACCTACTCCCAGGCTCTGGGAGTTATCTTCACTAACAAAAGCAGGGCTGGTACAAGAGGGTCCAGAGGTGGTTGGAGATAAAAGGGAAAGAGAGAGAGAGAGAGAGGCAAGTGGGCTCAAGGAAGTTTATTAACATAGTTCTTCAGGATTCCAACTGAGATTAATTTTATATAAGTCTTTAATTAAAACCCTGGGCAGTAAAAGCAGAGTTGAGCCATCAAAGTTGGCTGATGACAAAAAGCTGAGTCAGATTGCCATTACCAAAGGAATTGTACAACTTGCACAGAAACAGGAGATTGAGAAATGAGATATGGCAGAAGCAAACCATGTGGTAATCACTGAATGATTTAATGAGCTCTCTGGCTACCAAAATCAGGTGGCCCACCTTAAAAAACCCCACCATTTTAACTCTAAAATGAGCCAGATGAGATATCTGGGGTAGAGGAGGTGCTGCTGTGAGACCTTCACTACAGCAGTGTGTATGCAGTGTTTTCATCACCTGTGTTCAAGAAAGATAAATCCAGCCTGGAACAGAAACAGCAAAAGGATATGGGAGTGATCCTGGGAAGGAGATTATCTCATGGGACAGGCCTCCAAGAGCCTGACAGGATGAAGATTGCATGGAGATCTGATCCCCAGCTTTAAATACCCGAGGAGAAAAGCAGTAGAGAGGGAGATCTGCTTGTGGACAATGCCAGGGGAAAATAAAAAGCCATGGAATGGGACACACAGAGGCCTAGGCAGAACATTTAATGAAGGGCTGCCACAGGAACTGGCCTCTGCAACAGCTTTCCAAGAGGAATAGAAAACTAAAACCCCCTCCATTTGTTTTTAAAGAGAGACAGAAATATTTATGAAAGAGAAAGTATGAACCACATGGAATTGCAACAACCTGGTCTTGTAACCCAAACAACCCTGCTAATCCTGACTTTTATTTCCTGCCATGATACCAGCTTGAGAAGGCACCCCCAGCACTACCTGCACAGAACCTGCACAGGTAAAAGGGGAATATTTGTGTTCTATTTCACAAGCATTCATTTCCTGCTCTGTTGTTATTGTAACTACACTGAGTTTAATCAATGTAAGCTGTTAGGAAGAACAGGCAGGAAATGAAACTGATCAAAACAGGATCCTCCAAAGAGGACACCTGGCTCTGGGAAGCACTTGGGAAGCATCAATGGTTTGGCAATAATCCCCTGTTCACCTGCTCCAGATCTATCGTGCACAAATAGAACTGTTTCCTTGCTAAGAGCAGATCTTGAAAAAGAGCTAAAATGTAGAAAGCTTTGGGTTTCTGAAAGAAAGAATAGCATTCTGCCTTTGCAGTCCAGGGGCTGGATGTGCAGCAACTCCTGATTTTGGGAGACCAGGGCTGCAAGGAGACACCCTCCAAGGAGCTCAGTACCTTCAGAGGGAGCATTATCTGCTGCTTCAAAATCAGCGTTTCTCCCAAAATGTCTCCAATTCAGACTTCAAATCCTTATCTTGGTTCTTGTTCCAAGCCCATGTCCCACATAAGGTGCCCAGGGTGCTGAGTAAATAATGAAAATCTCATTTTGCTGCCCCAGGCTCCCAGATTGCTGCTGGAGCAGATGGGCTCCCTGCTGTGCCCTAAAGGTCAGCACACTCGGCCTAATCCAGCCCAGGGCTGGGCGCCAGGGAGCTGAGCATTCCTTGGGAAAGGGTGGAGGGAGACTGCTCCACAGCTTCCAGTCAGTTCCTGTCAAGGGGAGGATCAAGTTCAGGGCTTTTGCTCATCCCAGAGTGGTAACATGGCACAAGGAGAGGGGTAGGACTGGGGAAGGGGAACACTAAACCTCAGATTCAGCAGGTAAAGGGCTGGCTGATGCATCAGAGATGAGCTGTTCCCTATTTCTTGGCAAGAGCTTGGAACAAAGGCCAAGCCATCCTCTACTCTCTGACATCTTCATCTCACTGTGCAAGATGGTGACTTTTCACTGCAGGAACAGATCTAATTATTACCTCAGGGGTAAATATTCACTGAGGCAAATGGAGAATAAGGCAGGTAACTCCCAGTCTGGGCTTTTAATCCTATTATCAGGGATTATTATCAGCATCATTATCCTACATAACACAAAATGAAACACAGGGGGGAAAATGCCATTGTCTTTCCAGTATTGAAAAGCATGGACAGGAGAGGAAATAGTTTCTCTGAGTCATGGTCCCCACCCAAATAATAGAAATATCTCCGTGTGGAGGAGCAGGTGACGTTATGGATTAGCTGCTGTTAATTTTCACCATGAAGCAGCTTCTTTGGGCAAATCCCAGCACAGAAAGCTGCTCTCCCTCCTTAGGTGGCCCAGGCTCTAGAGCATTGTTATCTTTGAGGTTTGCAGAGAGCTGATGCTCTGCATCCCTTGTTTGGCAGGGATCAATCCTCTGAGACTGCAGGCACGTTCCTCCGATCCTCCCACACCAATCCAGTGATGGGTACAGCACAGGAAAAAGAGAACAATTGTTCTGGATTTGGAAAACAGCCCTGTGTGGCAGCCTGTGGTTTGAGAGCACACTCAGGTGTCTGCTAAAAATCCCAGCAGCATTGGTGGATCAGAGCTCTGGGAGTCCTGGGAGGTGCAATTCCCCAGCTGCCAAGGCCCAAGAACCTCCTGTGGGAGCAACATTGATAAGGAAGTGTCCAAGGTAGGAAGGTTGGGAAGAGAGACAGAATTATGGGCAAACCAAAAGGTCATAAGAAAATGGAAATTCTCATTCCTCCTGGCAGGACCTTGAGCCCAAAGCACCAAGGCTTGTACGCACACTGACATGCCAAGGGCAGGGATGGATGATGGAGAAGTCTCCTCACTGATCTGGTGCCACCATCTCTCAGCAGAATCACTGTGAGCAAGAACTCCCAGCCTGTGACCTACTTGTGTATTTATCACTTTTATTCCACCACTTTCAGCCTGTTTGCTCCTCACTGAGCTAGCAGTCCTATAGGATAACGTGAATTTTCCAGAGGCATCAGGAAAGCACGACAGAGAGCTGTGTGACCCAGCTTTACAAATAACCCCCCTTCCTCCATGTTGGCTTGCTAAAAAGTTCTTGAAAGCCACAAAAATCTGCAGGGTTTGTACCCAGCAGCCTCAAGGATGGAGCCCTGCTGTTTTCATGGCAGTTTACTCCTCTTTTTTCCCATTACTTTTATAAGAGTAAGTAAGAGCACTACTATAGCACTGTAATTACAAGGTGACACTGCTGGGACAGCCACCCAAGCTGGGACAGGAAGGGATGCTGCTGAAAGCTTTCTCACAGTGAGCTCCAGTTCTCAGATCTGCTTTAACTTAATCCCCTTTCTGTGACAGCCTCTGTGACACCTTTCAGGGCTTCAGGATCCCTTGTACTCTTTGTCCTCACCAAACCTGCCTGAACTCATCATGGTCTGCAAGGATCAGCATCAGAATTGGGTATTGCAGCTCTGATACAACTAATGAAGGTTTTACTCCAGCTTAAGTGAGAGCTGGCTTTGGGTGTGGTGAGAAGGGTGAAGTCTACAGTGTCCAGGAAATCGGAGCCTTCTCCACCTGACAAGGCTGCTCCTGCTTGGGAACAGCATTAATGGTCCGTGTGGGAAGCGAAGAAGGCCTGAAGTATTTCACTATTGTTTTCTCTACAAGGGTTTGGTTCCCTTGGTTTATGCAAATATTAGAAGCATTTGCCCAAGGGGTACCATCGCTTCCGCTGCTTTTGTTAGTGCACGACAGCCTCCACCACCTTCTTCCCCAGGAAATTTTGGCTCCTGAAATTTTACTTTGATAAATTTGTTCCTCAGTAATCTCTGGAGGGAGAGTCCCCACTCCCACCTGCATGCAGGAAGGTAGGCTGTCAATGATTTCAGGAACTTCTCCTAGTGAGTAACACTTTCTATTACCCTCAGTTGTTTGACAAAACAAGAGCTCCAGTGTTACCAGCAGTGAAGGGACCTGTCAGAGAAGCCTGGAGGGGTTCCCTGTCCATTGACAGCTCAGAGAAGCCTGGAGGGGTTCCCTGTCCATTGACAGCTCAGAGAAGCCTGGAGGGGTTCCCTGTCCATTGACAGCTGCCCACACTTCTCCCTTTGGGAGAGGACCATTTTACCCATGGATCCCAGCAGATCCAGAGGCTTCCCTTCGAGCAGTGACTGTAACTCCACTGCACTGGGACACTACGTTCAAGGAGGCTTATAATACAGGAAAGGTCTGGAATTAGTGGGGAAAGCCTAGAAATGACAGGGTGTCTGGTTTAAACAAAAACAACAACCAGACAATCTATTTCTGCCAGGGATAAATATATTTAGATTTTAGGGTTCAAATCCCTGCATTGAAAATCATCCTCATGGACTTGAACTCCATGACTTCAAGGTGTAAAGCTTGTATACAGTTGTGGATTCCTAGACACAAGACAAGGGACAAGTTGAGGGGTTTTTTTGCCAGTTTCTAGATAGTAATTTAAACCAAATATCACTAATTTAAGAGATTTAAATTGCAGCTACAATATAATAATGGAGAGCTACTGTGCTCCAAAGATTGATGCAGCCAAACCACCTATTCTTCAGTTTACAATAAAACCTGCTAAATCCTACCTGGCAATACCAGACCTTGGGAAAAAAGAGGAGCAAGATTCTTACAGGATATCCATGCCCAACATCTAAGATTCTACAGGATCTAGACTTCACCAAACCTCTACCTTTGTTGAAATTTTGTCCCAAATCCTGTATTGTAGCTGAAGTCTAATCCAAGAACTATTCTTTATTCAGCTATATTTTAATTTATAGTGCATAAAAGGAAACACAAAACGTGAAAAGCTAACATATAGCTAAATCACAGAAAAATATCTCTCTACAGAACTAGTGCTTCATATGTCCAAAAAGTAGAGGTTTACTTTTTTTACCATTATTATTTTTCTTTCTAGTTTTATTTTTCATGTAGGTTGTTGCAGTTAAGCTCTTCCCCTTTGTTTTTTCTTTCAACTACTTCTTCTCTTCTCTTTTTTCCAGTCAATTCTTGTATACTGTCCTTTTCCATTTAGCTGCTGAGGAAAGATGATTGAGAGGGGGAAAACTGAAAACCCTCTCAAACACCAAATTTCTTTGTACTGGCCTGAAGTTAAATGAATAAAGATTTTTTTCTCTCCTTATTCATCCTTGCTGGGAGCTGGGGGAACCATCCTGCAGGATGAGCTCAGTGCTTTGCAATATTATCTCAGGAGTGGGTACAATAAAAGGTGGGTCCCAGCCAGAACTCCGGATATGAGCACTTCCCATCCCTGTAGGGGAGTTGGGATTTTGACATTGGGGCTTGTTCCTTTCTGTCAGGACTGGAAGCCAAATACCCCTGAACACCATCAGGGCTCAATCCCAAGGGCTCTTGTCTCCAGCCAGATTTCTGGGATGAGCAAGCAGCAGTCCTGGGACAGCAGATCCTGAGAGCCAAGAGGCTTTTAAAGGAATGAAACCATCTCCAGGGCTGGCCCAAAGGCCCCCAGGCAGCCCTTGGCTGTCACTGGGGGTGAGGATGAGACTGTGCAGATTTCCTCAGGGAGCAGGTCCCTGTGTTTCTCCTCAGGTGCCTAAAATGAGGCTTGTGCTGTTTTTCCTGGGTCTTAGGAGCACAAGGCAAACACAACTTTCAGCCCACAGCCCCTGTTAGGGGCTAAATCCCAGCCCAGCCTTCAAACCCAACTCAGCTCAGCCTAAAGCCAGTGGAAGAGCCACTCAATTCTTGGCATTTCAGTGACCAGACCAAAAATAAGCCTAAAGTAGAAAAAACCTTAAAGCAAGAGGAAAAGGAGCACTTGCCTCTCAACGGCAGCTGGGATCCCTATGTTTAGTTCTACTAGAATTTGTAGTTTTACGCCAGTTGCAGATGTAAATGGGTTTCCCCATTTCTTCCGTGCTGTTTTCCCTCCATCCAACCACGTTCTGAATGTGCTTTCCATGATCACTCAAGGGATTATCAGTGAAAGTCATTCAGTGTGAGCAGCAGCAGAGAGCATTTCAAGAGCTAATTCTGGACTTAAATAATCATGATGAAAAATAAGATGTTAAGATTGCTCCTCAGCCAAAAGAGGAACAAAAACATCTTCAGTGTCTTGTGGACTCATGAAAAACTAGCCCAGACAGCAAGAGATTGCATTTTTACCCAGACTGACTCATAAATGATTAGAATGGGATTAACAAAGACAAAAAAAAAAAAAATCACTGGAACTGTTCCCACTGTAAAGTGGGGCTGAGTCAGAAACAATTATTTCCATCTGGGAAGTGGGAAATGACATTTTGTAAACCTTACTTTAGCCTTTATTAGAAAATGACCGACTTTGCTTTCCTTGGGTCTTAGAAACCTATCATTAAAATTTTATAAATTTTGTATTCTCATATTTATCAATTTGATTGGACAGCAAAGAAACACCACACACCGCTTCCTATCTCAGGGCAAAAAAGTGACATTTTTTCCTTTTTCTACATTTATTTCCCCACCCTGTTATGTAAATCTATCAGAATTCTTCAAATTGGACAAATCCACTGGGTACCAACTGCAAAAACCCCATCAAATGCATCTGCATTATCCACTTTATGAAAAACCTTTTGGTTGAAGAAAATACTGAAGTTTTCAAATGCTGTGTTTACAGTACATCTCTTATTTGGGTTTTTTTTTAGTTAAAAAAGTCCCAGGATGGTTTGGGTTGGAAGGGGCCCTAGACCTCATCCAGTCCTACCCCCTGCCATGAGCAGGGACATCTTCAACGATCCCAAGTTGCTCCAAGCCCTGTCCAATTGTGGCCTGGAAGAGAACAGATTCATTACAAAATATTTCACTTTGACTCAGACAAGCTGAAATATCTTTGATGCCTTCCCTGACAGTCAGCTTTTTGTTTCTAGAATCATCTGCACACAAAATTTAATTTAATCAGCTGTTCAGGCTTACAAATCAACTAAATAGAAACTCTTGCAGAGTTTTTTTTTGCAACATGATGGTGAAACTAATTATTAGACAAATGATTTCCAGTCAGTTGCTCTCTTCACTCTCTCTGAGTACTGTGGCATTTGAAACTTGTGGAAACATTTTCTGTGGAGATAGGAGTGCTGATGCCACTATCCAAGAACAATAGAGGCTGATTACAGATTTCATAGACCATGTAATCTAATTCCTGTATAAACAGGCCATAGGCCTTTTTAAATTAAATGTTATTTCTAGTCCAATAGATATGGTTGAACTACAGCACAATTCTGGAAAGAAGAGGGAAAAAAAGACATCCACAGATAAAGAATGTGCAACAACTCAGACATTGTATCATAGCTCCAGACAAGCAGCAAAATCCTGCCTCACCACCTTTGCCTCTCATTGAGGCTGTCATGAGCATGTCCAGGCTCTGTGAAAGAAAAATGTTCAAAGACAACTAAATTTGGATACATTTAATGGCAGAGGAAACACTTTGCAGTTCACAGCCTGTGTTTGCAACAGAACAGGCAAGAGGGAACTGTTTAATCCCATTTCTAGTTCACTGTGACACAGAAAAAAAATGAGCTAAAAGGTAACAAATACCAGGTCTTTTCTAAGCTCCTTGCAAATGAGTATTGCCCAGTTCTGTAAATTTGGCTTAGGTTTAGGTGCAAACCTATATTTATAGATATATACCAGTGGCTGCCTTTTCCAAGTTGATTATTGTGTACTGGACACATAGGGAGTGGAGCATGTCCCTCCCTGGCTTGGCTAAAGCTGGAGTTTCACCACAAGGAACTGTAATCTCTGTCTCACCCACTGTAAATACACACAGTGAACAGCACAAAGAGGATTACCTGGAAAGTATTTCTATATTAAGCCATTTCAAAAATCAGTCCCCAGACAGGATTATACAGATTCATTTCTTCAAGGAAAGAAGAAACCCACATTCTATAACATTAGCACTGTTGTAGGATAGGGTGTCCCACAAACACCACTGTTGCTTATATGACTTATTCATTTTTACCTTTCTGAAAGCCATTTTGAAGTTTTAAAGCACATCTTCAGTCATTGACTGGATGGAGAACAAACAATAGGAAGGGTTGCATGCATGGCAGCCGTGGAAAAGTCTTGCCAAGCTGGGACACTCAACCATGAAAATAAACTGCACAAATGCTTTACCAAATACCTATTTTATGTCACCCAATGCAACACAGAGCTAATGCAGAGCTGGAATCAGAAAATTCCGAACACCACTGAGCAAGAAACTGGGGGGAAAAGAATCCCTTTCTCCCCACTCAACACTGCTTGGATAAGCCATCTGAGATCTGTGTGTGAATCCTTGCCATCCCCAAAAAAGGGATATTCAGAAATCATCTTCACAGGGCCACAAAGAGCCACTAAATATGTGTCCAAAACTGGAGGAGGTGACAGAAAATAGTGCCCTTGTTCTGATACATTCACCCAGTGACAAGGTGGCATTTACAACACTCTCACCTCCCTTAGCAAGTGCTAGAAATAGTTTACACAGAGCTTGTTGTACAATGATGTTAAAGAAAATCTGATGATTTCTGTTTCCTCTGAATAGAAAAACCTATTCCAGAAAAGCCTCTGCCTGATATTCTGAAATGAGAATCTCTGGAAGAGAAACAACAGCAACAACTGTTTGATTTATATATTTTATTTTTAATTAAAAAATAAAGGTTATCTTAATACATCTCTTGCAGCCTTTGGGCAAAATGCACCCTTAACAAGACTCTATGAAACATGATGCACATCTTTTCTTGGCACACATCTTAAACAAATGCCAGCTTCCTGCAGCAACTTTGGAAATCCATCATTTTCCCCAAACCCTGAAAACATTTAACAGTTCATTTAAAAAATCCCTACAAAAATTAGAAGTGGGCCCAAAGCAAAAGTCCCAGATCCAAGCACCCAAAAGCTTTTGGAGCAGACTTATATCCAAATGCTCATCTCATTCCAAGTTTTATCCCACATCACTGCAAATTCACAGACACAGCAAGGAGAGGCAATTGGAGCTGACCCAGGTACGGATCTCCCTTTGGAAGCTTTGATCTTAACTGGGCCAAAGAAAACCTGAGGGTCTGAACTATTTCCTAAAATTGTTTAAGTCAGGCCCATCCCTAACAGAATTAAGTGCTGGTTACACGAGGAAATGGTGCTGTCAGAGCTCCCATTCCCTGGGTATCCCTGATCTGAGCCCAGGCCAAGCTCTTTGTCCACTGGCACCACACAAGGCAAGGATAAAGCCAAGGGAACACACTGACCCTCTAACACAGCCACACACCTGCCTCCCAGTGCCTGGGAGAGCCCTAGGCTTCTCAAGGAGCTGTCTTAGGGTTCTAGGCGTGGTTTTCCCTAGAAATGTCCCGGCCCCACCCCTCTCTGCAGGAAAGCTCAGGCCCCTGCCAGAGGAACAGGCTGGCACCACTCCCATGGGATGACTCTGTTCCACCTGGCCCGTGATGGCTGATTCCCAAAGGCACAATGTGACCAATCCTTAGACTTATACACGAGGTCTACATACATATATATATATATTTATATATATATGTACACACACACCATTACATACATATTTAAATATATATATACATATATATATTTGGGTTTGATTTTTCTTTTCTCTTTTTTTTCTTCTCTTCTTTTCCGCTCCTTTCTCTCCTTTTTAACTTAATGGTGTAGTCTCCTCTGAGGAAGGCTCTAGTATATGTTCTGGAGACTTCTCTGTCTCCAACAGGACTTCTTCTGGGTTCTCCTCTGTTAGTTTTGGCTCCTCAGAGGCTTGAGATTCCTCCTGCAGCTGACTCTGAGCCTGGCTGTTCATTTTCTCCTCTGCTTCGATCTCCTCTGAGGTGGGAATGGAGTTTTTCTTTGGACGGCCTTTGGGCTTTGTTGGAGCTTCCTGTCCCCCCTTCAACACCTGGAGCAAAGAGATGAACTGTCAGGATTCTGAACTCTGCTGGTCTCAGCCATCCTGTTCCCATGTCTAACTCCCTCTCTCTTCATACCATTCCTGCAGCAACAAGACACTCCAGCCAAGGATCTATATCCAAGGTAATGCCAAATTTGTTAGAAGTGACAGTAACTTCTGCAGGTGCCACATGCATCCAAAGGAACAGCCTAGAACTGCATCTCATCTCCCAAATCAGAAAACACAGACACCTCCACCAGAGAATGTCACAGCATCATGTTCCCACCAGCATTTATTGAGTGGCTGTCCTTCACAAGAAAGCATTTTAACTGGAAAAGGACCATGAAGATGAGAATAAGTGAAAAGAGAAAGGAAGATAGGAGAAGCAAAAATTAATGATATCAGGTCTCAAAACTGCTCTGTTTCCTTAGAACAACACAGTCTTTTTTTTTCTATGCACAAAACCAATCCCAGAAGCACTGAGATCACATGAATGCCAAAAATGCAGAAGGAGATATTTTGGTTCTTCCCTCACTTCTATTCTCAATTCTTTCACCTCTTTGCTTTGTTCTCCTCCTACTGCCTTTAGTCCCCTCTAGCCCACCACATACACTGCAGTATGAACACTTTAAAAAAAGAGACCATCTCTGTGAAAAACGGTAAGGAATAAAACAAAATTTGGTATAAATAGACACAAGTCACTCCACTATGTTCAGCTTCCAAATCTGTTTTTTGCAATCAGTTTTTAAGAGCCATGGAGAAATGACAAGCACCCACTCACCATTTTCTTCCACTTCATCCTACGGTTCTGGTACCACGTCTTCACCTGGAGCTGAGTCAGCCCCAAGGATTGAGCTAAGTCAAGCCTGGGAGACAAACCAAACAACAAAATGAGTTTACAGAAGCCAAGAGGAGCTCAGGTACCAGGTCTAGACAGTCCAACACTGTTAGAGCATTCAGCAGTGTCTCTCTGATCAGTTGTCTCGAGAATAGTCACACAAAAGTGGTAAAACCCATGAATTTAGGATGCAAAGACAGATGCTCCTATGGAAGATGCAGGTGTTTGTAAGCTCTCTTTTCTAGACATGGCAGGGTTTGTCTGCCCTCTTTGAAACATGAACCTGCTGCACTCCAGATGCTCCATGTTTGTCCATGAATTAGGAGCTACTGGTACATCACATCCCTGAAAAACAGGTCACTGGTGTCTGAAGCAAACAGGCAGGAAGAGACACACAGCATCAGCTACTCTTTGTATCATATTTCTCCTTCACTACCTTCAGAATGGGGATCATGGTACTTGCCCATTTCTCATGGAGTAGTAGTACATCTAAATCTATTAATTTCATATACATTCTGCTATTTAGGCATTTTAAGCTTCTAAGTGAATTTATGTTTTGTATGTTTAGCTGCAGGGCATATGTGGCAGACAGCCCATAATTCTGATTCATCCTTCACAAATCTCCAACCCATGCAAGTTCGTGTGAACCCATTCATTATTTCTATATTAAAGCCCAGGATATGAAGCAAATGTGGCTCAGAGTAACTCCTGATCCTTCCCCACAGGTGATAGCACCACGCATCTGGCAGTTTTGTAATGGAGTAAAAAGGAAAAAAAAAACAAAACACCTCCTTGTAAGGAGTTTTCCAACTCCTCCTCCACAAGGGATGGAGTTGGAAATCCTCAGTCACGCCAGGAAAGTGCCCCTCAGGGCCATGCAAGTCCTGCAGGTGGGACAGGTCCAACTCAGAGCCACATTCCACAGTATTCTGCATTCTGTGACTTTTTGGCAAATATCTCCTTGCCTTTGGATGGGCGAACACATTTGTCAAGGCCAAATTTTTAATAATAAAACCTTTGTTACAGCTGGGCTCCTTAGGCAACCACGTATACATTTGTAAACACCCACATACCCCACACCAGCTCTCTGTGGAGAGAGAATGAATCCCCACACACATGGATTCATGCATCTCCCCCAGTCCAGCTTCACTCTGGACCTGCAGGCTTGTTCTGCCACTACATCACATCTGAAGCCATTGATCTAAGACACCCTTACTGTTAAGAGTAGAACATGTCAGAGTCATTACCCTGATGTACTGCCCTCCCTCACTGTGGATGAACCAGGGGTTTCAGGTGCCCTCCCAGGGCTACAATCTCCTGTCCTGGCCAAAAGCCGCAGAAGTGAACACAGACTACAATTCACTGCTTTGCCATGTTTCAGCCATGAGCTGACAGAGAGAAGCTTGGCTTAGCCAATGCTTCATGCCTTAGTGCTCATGTCTGGTAACACCTGGATCACTTGCAACCAGCTGCCATCTCTTGCCACATACCTCAGTGCAACCAGCACTGCCTGGAAACCCAAGGAAACAAACACAGGGGAAGTAGTACATGGGCAGGAATTGCTCATTGGCCTCAATGAAGCCAAAGAACAGTCATATGAGATTATTAATTACCAGCCTTGAGTGTTTCAGCAAAGTGTCAACCATTTGGTGATGTGAAGCTGTGAGGAGTCAGTGCAGGCATAGCAGGAACTCTGAAACTCCATGAGGCAGGTTGGCTACAGTTGGGAATTTTTGTCTTCCAGCAATTTGGTGACAGGCAGTAGGAGCAGAAAATGCCATCTTCAGAGTCAATTTAAATATTGGGACACTGCCCTCTGTGGAGTGCAGGGAGTGATACCTTTCAAACCTTCTCTAGATTTACAAACTTCCATTTTTCCATAATTTAAATTTCCAGAGTAGCATTCAAAGCCCTTAAAAAGGCTAAAATCTCTCTCAGTTTGGTTTGCCTATGTGGTACCAAGTAGTGCCTAAGAACTTGCCTGTGCCTTTGCAAGGCAGCTTTCAACTTCAAGCTCTGCTCTCCAAGCTTATGGACAGGCCACCACCTTCCCTCTGAACTGCTGCCCAAGGTGCTGGATAAAAGCCAGCTCAGGAGCAGCTGAAGATACCATGAACACACAACCACGAACCAGCAGATCCCAAGGGGAGACAGGCTCCATCTTTTTTCAAGTGTGCAGCAGGAGTGGGAAAGGCAGAGATCCTTCTTCTCTGAGGAGATCTCTGAGCCTGGAGAACTGCACCTAACCATGTGTAGCATCATCTGACGTGTCCACTGATATGATCTATTTGTGCCACCTTTGATCTCAGGAAAAGTAGCCTTGAATTTGAATCAGATTACTTGCTATGGCCGCAGCCGATGGCAACTCCATGGAGCCAAGAGGCAGCACCCCCCAGACAGGGAATGTTCAGTGGGGAACAGCTGAGCAGGGCTGGAGCATCCCTTCTGCTCATCCCTATTGCTGGTGTGAGCAACCAACCTACCTGTCAGGGGTGGAGAGGTACTTCTGCTTCTGGAATTTCTTCTCCAGGCCCATGAGCTGGATCTCGGTGAAGATGGTCCTACTTCGGCGCGGCTTCTTCGAGCGCGGTGGGGGCTGCTCTGCCTCCGACTCGCTGCTGCCCTGGGCCTCGCTGGGGGGAAGCTCGGAGCCCACGGCGCCCAGGCAGGGCTGGGCCGGCAGCGGCCGGGAGCTGCCGGCAGCCGGGAGCAGCTGGGGCAGCACGGGCGGCGGCCGGGCGATGACGGAGATGAGGGGATACGCCCGGAGAGAAGGCGAGCCTGCAGGGAGGAAGCACAGGCAGAGCAAGGCCAGTTCAGTGCTGCTGGGTTTGAGCAATGGGAGCGCAGGGGAGAGGAGGGAGACAGGAAGGGCCTTCCTGGCCCTGCCATTTGCTTGTTAAAGGACAAGCAAGAATATTCCCCTCTTTGTACCTGTTCCTTCTCCCAAATTGCATAGCTTTTCTTGAGCTGGGGAACCCTAACCCTAACCCTAACCCTAACCCTAACCCTAACCCTAACCCTAACCCAACCCTAGGACAAGGAAAGGAAGGACTGCCTTTCCACTCCTTTTTTAGGAGATATTATAACCATTGAAATCATCTGTCTAATTACTGCAAGAGAATAAATTCTAAGCAAAGGATTAAATATATCCCCATTCTATTCCCAACTTCGTTTCCCTGGGGAAGATAGGACAGGGTTCACTTGAGACAGTCCCCCTCCCCTTGCAGGTAACAGACAACAGAGTCTGGTTCACAGCTCGTTCCATCCCCTAATAGGCAACTGCATCAGAACCACTCTCATCCTCCATTGCCCACACTGATCCCACTGACCATGCAGAAAGATGAGGATGAATAGATCCCAAGAGTTCTTCATTGACTAAACTCTGCATCTTACACCAACCAGTTGATACCAGCCCCAAAAACAAACCAGGTCTGCTCCAATCTTTTCAGGTCAGGGCTGTTCTGGGATGACAAATCTAAACATTTCCAAACACTAGAGGAAGTTCTGATCCACATCAGGCCTTCTGATTTACAGCTATAGCAAATTCCTGCTCAGCCTTAGCCCCAGGAAACTGAATGTTCCTTTAAAGTTTGGGCAGGGAAATTGAGCTACACAATTTCCAAATTGTGGAACAATTTACAAATGGGAAACGTAAACTCACTGTAAGATATACAATGTGCAGAGTCTTGGGTAACTCACTTTCTTGCTCCCTAACTCATTTTACCTCATTTGCAAGATGAAAACAATCCTCCTTACCTACATCACTGATGGTAAAACATGGATTAAAATTTAATGTACACAAAGTATTCGGAGATCTTTAGATAAATGTGACTGTGGAAAGGAACATATTACACCAGCAGGCCCGATTGTGAAACCCCTCACATGAATCACCACTAATGAAAATACTGATCTCTAGACCTCAATGAGTGTGCTGGGGTGAGTAACTCCACACCATGGAAGAAAGGAGTTCCCAGCCTGGCCTGCTGATGACCTGTATTCCTCAGCCCTCTCCCCAGGTGTAGGGTTATGATCACAGGAACCAGGTCCTAGGTGAGCTGGGTACATAAAGAACATCACAGGTTTTTGATCGTTGCTTCTCTCCTCAACCACAGCAAGTTGTGCAAAATCCAGCCACTTACAAAGCAAGCTGGGGAAACTACTGTCAAAACCCTAAACAGCTGTGACTACAGACTGGGGTTTAGGCAGACTAGGGCTTCAGTCTTGCTTTCTCCTCCACACCTCTGCAACACTAAAAATCAAAATATTTCCATTAAATGTAAAGCTTTCCACTTAAACCACCAAGGAAGCATTTGAGAGATGAGATCAGAATTATCAAGCCAACCTTTAGCTTGTGTCAAGCCTTATCTACCTTTTCTTTCTGGGTATTTTTTCCAGCTGAAGACTGTGCTGATCTACAGCACCACTGAGTAACCTGGTGGAAATTATGCCTTGATTTACAACTTCAGTGGCTGTTCAAAGATCATAAATTAGGACAGAGTGTGCTGTCCTTTGCTTTACACCACTGTCCTTTGCTTTACACATTAAATCTACGCTGGTATTTATGCACCCTCTGACACCACCCAGCTAGACAGAAGGTAAAGCAAATGCTGCTCCCATAGCCTATGTCCTCCTTGTCAACCCACCACTTTTCATTTCTGACACTGTGGGATAAAAAACTCGCTGGCCCACATGTAGAACAGATGATTTCTTCTCTTTCAGCCAAATTTGCCCAAAATTCATCCCCTCTTGCCTCCTTGAAGGGTCTGCCAATTTCTAGAGTCCTATGAAGGAACACTGAGGCCACCTCTACCATGAGAGGTGTTCCTGGGTGTGCCATGAGATTCATGAGGACATCATGTGTTGATGTCTTCATTTGCAACAGTCCTGGGACTCAGCCCCAGGACACAACTGCTCTTGGTCACTCAGGCTCCAACAGGCTTCTCAGATCCCAGTTCTACCCTGTTCTGGATAAGGAGACTTAAGCTTAAGCTCAGTCCAGAAAGCAGTGGGTCCAGTCTCATTACATCCCCTTATCCACTGCTATAGGGTCTTGGTTCAACCCTGCCATCACAGAGCTTCTGCTCCTCTACAGGTTCATCCTCCAAACCTTATCCCACAGCCCATTCCTGTTCTTGCTCATGAGTAGCTTTTGGCTCCAGATCACTGATTAATCAATACTTTTGTACCTCCCTACATTTCCAGCAGGGCTCTCCATAAAGCACAAAATTACTCATGAATAATAAATCACCAGAGCTCAGAAACCCCTGCAAGGCTCCAAGTGACTGACACCTCTGGATGAAAGGATTTTTAAAAGAAACTCTCTTCAAGGGAGGTCAGCAAAGTTATTTGATTATCAGAGCAACAGGGATATTTTCTTTTCTTTATGGCATGGCAGCAGCATGTGGGAGTGCCTGAAGAGAGGGGCGGATGGTTACAACCATCCCAGAGCATAAGATCTGCCTTCATCAAACAGAGAAAAGTCTCTTCAGGTTATTTTTCTAATAGTCAGGTAAGATTAGGTTTAAAGGAACTTCTTTTCAAGATCAGCAGCAAGGCCTTGGCTATTTTTGCAGGGTACAACAGTGGTTATTAGAGAAGCAGATGACACCGGAGTTGTTTGGGTCTGGGTTTTCAAGTGCTGAGCACCTGAATGAGGGGATACATTTTCCAAAATTCTCAGCAGCCAGCAGCTGTGCCCTGGTCAAACAGTTAGAAAAGCTCAGCACATGCTTATTTTTGGAGCCCACGTCAGGAGACAAATTTATTTACGGCCCTTCTGAAACTGTGGTGCAGTTTCTGCGCAAGTCGTGGTTTAAAACTGCCAAGCCGATTCGAGTTCCAGGTGCTGAACACATTTGTGAGGCTACTGACACTAAGCATCGTGTATTTGTTTATCATTTGTGCTTGTAAGAGTAACCTTTGCTTATGGTTTGACACCAACAGTTGTGACAGTGCTTTTAGAAACCCCTGTAAATAATGAAAGCATCATGATCGGCCCAGCTTATACAAGGCTGCTCAGCTTTGTGCCCTCAGCCTGGTGAGGACACAGGATGGATGTGGCACGGAGTAAGAAATAAGGATGGCATCTAGAAAAGACATGGGCGTCAAGGCTGCAGATATTTTTGGGGAGAAAGCTACAGGTGAGAAAGGGGGCAATGCTTTAGCAGCCCCTTGCACGTAGAGCAAACCAGAAATAACTGACCTCTACATTGCACGAGGCAGCTTTCAGTTCCCAGAGAAAAAAGCCCAAGTTCGGTGTCCTGCTCTGGATCTAGTTATGCCAAAGTTCAAAGCAGCTGAAGGTGAGCCAGTCCATAGTCTCTAGGTACACTGCTGACATGACTCCCCTTAAACCATCTGTACAATTCTCACCCTGATATAGACTTGCTTTCTAAATGCCAAGAAATCTGAGGCGAGATCTAAACTTCACATCCCCCAGAGTTCAAAGGTACTTCTAGACTGACATGGTATTGTAAGAATGGAATAATTTCCTAATCTTCAACAAATTAAATGCTGGCAGGCAGGTCTTGTCTGCTCAGCAGTGTTGTGACATGCTCTGTCTCCTGAACTGGGATGAATGGGAATGAAGAGCTCTTTCTTTCCATACCTGCCTTTCACAATGGTTCCACTGAACACGTTCTCACCTGCACTGTTGTGTGAGCACTTTTTCTGACCCACTGCTCTTTTGTACATGAAAACCCAAAAGATGCCCGCATAAACCAGAAAGTGAGGAATTTGCTACCCTAGAATCACATCTAAAGCATTTTACTATTTCCATCTAAAACTGTCAAGAGGCCCCACACTCCAGTAGTGAAACCACCAGTGGTTTAGGACTCAGGGTCTCACTGCTCTTCACAGGTCTCTTACTATGTGTTTTTTTACAGAAAAGTCCCAGTTTTATCTACTACAATAATCTTAATCACCCCAAAGCCTAGGGTATTCTTGGGCTCACTCTGCTGCTGAATACTTCTCAAATACTCCGGAAAAATAAGTCTAATCCCATACTTCATACCATACACTACTGAAGGGGCACTGCCTAGACAATAGTTTTTTTCCTGTTGTTCTTTTTTAAGGATTTGAATAATCTCAGTTTCAAGCGACAAGAAAGCTCTTATTTCTGTCCACTCCACAAAGCCAATATCTGGCCACTCTTGCTAAAACTAACCAAGGGCTAAAAATAAAAAAGACATTGGATCTGCAGAGCATTTTCTATGATCTGAAAACATTTTGCTTTGCTATTTAAATCTGCGTTGGCAGCCACTGTACAGTGAATAACAGATCTGTAGTAAGCACTGCCCACATCACCTTGGCAAGAATTGGCATATTCAAGCCACACATAGGATAACCCTGGACTCCTGTTTCCTAATTATATGTCAGATATTTCTGCAAAAAACCTATCATGGTTTGATGTATCCAAAGATTTTTTTTGTCATTTGTTTTTCTTTTCAGCAGCAGCAACAAGAAGACCAACCTGAAGCCATCTCCACTCATCTTCTGGGATGTTTCTAATAAACTTCTTCTGACCACTACCTAAGACACAGTGTCTAATGCACCAGATCACCTTTGCAGAAGTTGTAATTAAAAATAAATATTTGAAACAAGCCTTTTCCCCTTATTTACCCCCTCCTCCCTGGCTTAATTTCAACCCCAGCAGACACAGAATAGAAGGACGAGAAAAGGGAAAGCACTAATTAGTTGCACGGTTTGACTGCCGGCAATGGAAGAACAGTTTTCCTCCCAGGCAAGCTCAGTTTCCAAATGTTTTGGAAAGCAAGAAAGAAAAAGGAAGGAAAGATTTATGGATCAGTTCCTCTTGGCAGGTCAGCCCTGCTCAGAGGCAGAATGAATCTCACTCAGAATGGGCTGCAGCAAAAGGTAAATAATAAAAGAAAATGAATTTACGACTCAGGAAGGTCTATAAATCTCTCATCTCCTGAGTGTCAAAACAAAGGGAACAAGAAGGAGGTGAGTTCATTTAGGAAAGAACTGGAATTTGCTAAAGGAGCAGGCTGGCTTCTGACAGGAATAAGCAAACCCTGAGTGAAGCAAGGAAAACAAAGGAAGCATGGAAACGTTGAGAATTAGTTGAACCACACACAGTTTCTTTAGTGGGGAGGGTATTACATCAACTTTGTCCACCATAGATCCCAAAAAGCAAAGATTTTCCAACTATACCAACTCCATGAATGTCATCTCGACTTTACCACCGCATCCAGAGCTGAGCAGGGACCTGGTACATTCCAGGAACTCAATGTGGCCCAGGAGCCAAGTGCTTAAAGACAGCAGCCAGGTACCCAGTGTGTGCTGCAGGACACATGATGTCCCCTCAGTCAGAGTGGGACTTTGCCTTATGGTTGCTAGACCTGCCAAAAGCTGACCAGAGAGAAAACCTGACCCTTGTACAAGGGCTCTGTTCCTCTGCTGAGCTTCCTCAGGCAGCACATGGACTTGCAGCACCTCTCTTGTCCATCAGGAGTCCCACTGAGGGCAGGAAATTCTTGCATTCAGGTTAGACCTTATTTCATCTATTTTTGATGACATAAAATTTAAACCTTGTCTGCTCCCTCTATACCAGGCTTAGGCACCGAGAAATTCACCAGACATGGGAGAGTCTTTCTTATTAACTATTAGAATGCATCAGGTTCTTCTCAAGACCAGTGCTGTGCTCCACCAAGCACCCTGATACAGACATAAAGGCAAGAGGAAAGGAAAGAACAGCAAAAGGCTGTGCATATACCATAATAGTTCACATTCACTCAGGAACAAGTGCTTAGGAGAGGGCTGAGGGGAATCACCAGGTCTCTCAGACTTCCTTGATCCAGCTATTTCCAAGGTGCCTGGCCCACTGAACACTGTCATGAACACTTGAATCCCAAGTTTAAAAAATGACCTGGGTGATGTTTCTGCTAGGCACCATGGTGGGAACAGATCCCTCTGCTATCTCCAGAATGGGAAGCAGCAGAGCCATGCCAGGGGATGGCTGCTCCTGAGCCAATTATGGCCTGGGCAGAGGTGGGCTAATGAGGTTGTGATCACTGTGCTGACAGCTTGGCACTTCCCAGCTGTGAGTCCATGTATTTGCATGGAGCAGCCCTCGAACACACTGGCACACACGGTCCTTCAGAGCTGGAAGTCCAGGCACGGCAACAAGGCCTCCCTAAGCTGCCCCTGAGCAAGGCAATTGAGCCTAGAGGTGGTACCTAGGTATGGAATTAGCTGTTTTTAGCACCCCTCTCAAACAAAACTTGGCCAGAAAGGTGGAGACAAGTAATTTGTCAGAATCCCTTTTTATCAACCAGTTCAGGCATTGATTCTCTTCTCATCCTTTCCAGTCTTTTTGAAAGAGAACCCTCAGATACTCTTTTACATTTCCTATACCTCTCTTAGTATTGGAAGAGATGGAAAACCTGCAGATAATCCTCTGAGCCTTTACAAGTGCCATGGCTCAGCTCTATAAGCAGATTTTTCTGCGACTATTACATATTAAATGGGAATCCTGGAACTGGGAGTGTTTGAAAATGCTCTTTGTTGCCATTCTTCTCCAGCACCTCAAAGCTCAGGGACAGACTTAGCCCTATTTCAGGAGAGGAGAATTGTCTGTGGTTTGGTTTCTTTTTCTACTTGCTCTCCTTCTTTGGATACGTGTGGAAAATGGTGGTAGCTAAACCAGAGCTGAAGTCTCTGCACAAGAGTAGAGGTGAAGGGCACTTCTGGGACATTTCAAGAGCTTCCAAAAATAGTCTCAAGACTCAGCTAAAATGCACAGAGACAAAATTTCCATAGGAATTGTGTCACGGAAGCTACAGGAAGGCAGAGCAATCAACCCTGAAATCTTAAGTGCAGAGCTGGAACACGAACAGTCACCACTGATACTCCAAAATAGCACCAGTGAGGTTCCTTGGAGTAAAGTTTAACTGCTCCTAAACCAAAGACTGCAGGTACATTAACACTAGATTCTTTTGCCACTTCAATGAACCCTATTAATCTGACAAGGACCATGAGTTTTGCAAACATTAAATACAACTCAGCAACACAGCAAAAAGTGTAGCAAATCGCTTCTCTTCATTGTGGAAAAATCCAGACTTAACTGATGTCCATGGCAAAATACCCATTAGCTTCAGTGAAGCCAGGATTTCACTCGCATGTGCCCACAGAAAGAAAACAGAAGACAAAACAAAACAAAGGAAATTAGTGCAGCTAATTTTAGCACAGGTAAAATGATCCTTCTTTTAGACATTCTGACTGAAAGCCAGTTCTTCAGGAGTCTACACATCTGTATGAGCCAAGTGGGAATGGGAGAAAAAATTGGCATGTAATCAAATGGCAATTTTTGACCTCAGATTTTCAGGTGGGAGAAAACCTGTGCTCATCCAGGAGTTGTGTTTAACCTTCCCTAAGAGAACAGTCCCTTTTATCTTCAATCACTCTTTTTGGGGGGACCAGGTTTTTAGCTAAATCTGTTGCAAACAAAACCACTGATGTTGGTGGAGGTTGACTTAAAAGATGCTCCTCCCCAAAGCATCTCCCACTCTGCAAATCCCAGTACAACTCCCCAAGGATGACTGGAGCTGGACATAACTCCAGCTTCTGTTCCCTGTGGTCTGGGACACTTGGAGCTGTGGCTGAGTTCAGCCCAATTTCAAAGCCACAGGGGAAATTTTCTCAGCTCTTGGAGCTGTAGGATCCAGATTTTCCATTATAAGTCTGTCCCCATTAGCAATTTATCATCACATTGCTGTATTTCTTCTCAATAATAACAGCAATGAATAAGTTTGAATGATGGCAAGGTGTGCATGCTGCAGGCCTCCACAAAAACCAACAGAAAAATAACTAATCCTTACTTAATTACATTTGATATTCATATTGTGCTTTTTTGTGTGTTTAAGGCCCTGCACACAGTAAGTAGTTGGCCTTGAACAGCTGAGAAGCCTGAGAGCCTCCTTGAACAAGACTTGTTTCACTCCCTGCTGCAACAGGCACCTTGCCTTGGACAGGGCTGGATGTGGGGCAATTGTCCATCTTAAAAACACAATCCAAAACTCACCTCGAGCAGCAGTGTCTCTAGGGATGCCAGATCCCTGAAGGATGGCACCAGGGATCCTCTGGCAGGGCTGGCGATCACCATTCTGACAAAGTGCCTTTGTTCAGGGCTGTACAGGGTGGGAGGTGATGGTAATGCACCTTTTGAAGCTGGAGTGGAAAGGCCTGGCTGTCCTGTCCTGGGACAATCACTGCAATATCCTGGGATAACAATGCTCAGCTGCTGAGTTTATTCCCAACTGCTGGAAAGACACAAGCCAGCATCACCTGGTGCTAAAGGCTGCTGTCCCTGCACAGAGCAGCCTTTCTTCCAGGCTGTCAGTCAAAGACAGCTCCTCCTGGCAGAGGAGCGTGCCAGGACCTTGTCAGATCCTCAGTGAAGAAAAGAAATTTATATATATAGAAGATTTATTTTGTTTTAAAGAAGCACTTAAAGAATCTATTTGGCCAGCACTCAAGAAATCCTTTGTGGCAAATGTAATGGCACCACGGCTTCATCAGCAGAGAATGAATCAGAACAGACACCACTTCTGTACTTGGAATTATTCTGCTTCACGTACTCAAATGACAACCTGCCTTTTGGATGGGGGCCCCTTGACTCAAACATGCCCCCTCCAGCCAAACTGAGCATGGCTCACAGAGGTCCTGCTCATTGTCTAAGGCTACACAAAAGGGTCTCTGTCTGGGATTCCTCATCTTTAGCTGATGAGTCCTTTAAATCCTACTCAGTGGGAAAGGAGGTGCTCTGAACACAAGCTGATCTGCCTTAATGTTTATAGGATACATGGGCCCAAGGCCATCGTGACTTCAAACAGTTCCCCAGGGAAGGCAGGCTTGGAAGTGAACCTCCATTCCAGACCCTTATTGCTTCGACTCGGAGGCAGTTCTAAGCCCAGGCCACATCAATCCCAGAGAAATAAACACCAGCACATCTCCATAAACAACAACACACAGGCAGCACAGGGAAGTTCCGGGACACAATCTGCCAGCTCCCTGCCCAGATCTACACTGAGGGACACTTTGGGTCCACTAAGCCAACAATCAGCTTGAAACTCTTTCTTTTGAACTGAATCATGTCAAATACTTCAGCCAAGAGTTCCCTCCATCACTGAGAAGAAGGCTCAGCACTAGAACTCATCACCCACTGATCCAGACTTCACATGTGGAGCAGCCAAAGGATGAGAGAATGGAACAGCTCTAAGGGGTGGATTTACAGGATTTACAGGAAGTTTCTGGTCTTGGCTATTGAGGATGGAAGGGGAACACAGCACTGAGACACCAGAACTCTCAGGGTGTCTCAGCTTAAGTCGCAACAATTTACCAATGACAGACATGACCAGACATCACGGCTCACTGGGAGAGGCCAAACTGATTCTCTGTCCAGATGGTGTCGCTGGTCAAGGAGCAAGATTTGGACTTTGATGGTGAAACAGCTTGTCCTAGCTGAGAGGGTGGAGTTTGATAGAAGGGTAAGTCCTGTCCTGTGCTCTGTTCTGCTCCCTAAGCATCCCTCCCTGGCCACTGCCCAAGATTTGAGTCTATATGGCCCTTGGGCCAACACATTACGGCCATACTTACATCCTCACACATTCTACCTTCTCTGAGGATTTCACAGTTTCTGGCCAAGTTCAAACACACAATGCCATGGATGCATAAATCAATCAGTCCCTCACTTCCTGCTCTGTTAATTATTATCACAGCATCCATAAGCAAACACCAGCCTTGGCCAGCTGACTGGCCGTGCACACAAAAGCACTCTTCAGGTTTCTCAAGCCCACCCTTGTGTGAGCTCCAGCAGAAAGCTGGCCATAAATATCACTACCTCTTCCTGCCCCAAGGCTCTAAAACACGCTGCTGAGAGTGACACATGGGAAGAAAGAGAGTGCAATTGTTTCTCAACACCAGACTGTGTAAATTTTGCCTGATGGATCTTTTGGAAAACACTTCTTCCTTCTCAGGAGAATAGTGGATCAGTGTTTAAAATACACAGACATCCCGCTCTTTCCCTCCCTGCTGAAATGAAAGGGGGACTTCAGCAAGTGCCAGTGTTAACCTGAAATGGACCTGTCACATCTTGGCAAAGCCTCTCCCTCTTATAGCTGTGGCTTATAATCTCAAGAGTTGCTTTATTAATAATTTTGCCCCCATCAGGACACATTTAGCAGAGAGCTTGGTCTCTCTGAGCTGCATATATGATTCTTTGATTTTGCATCTGCCCTGACACAGAGAAAACCCATCTCTGTTTCCTCTATGGACAAAAATAAATTCTGTGGACGATTTGGCTGAACAGCTGCACAAACAATGCAATTTAGAAGGATGCAAATGATACACGAGCAGGTTTTGTTCACAGCCTGCCTGTCCTTTGTGGTTGACAATTAGATCAGTGGTCTTAACCCAGCTCTGGTGGCTGGGGTAAGGAGGAGAGACATGCACAGGGAACAAAGCTGAGCATAATGGACATCCCAGCGTTATTCCAGGAAGCTGAAACGCTGTTAACAGAATCTAGAGCACCCTGGAAGAGGATTTCCTCCAAACCTGATCTTTTTGTTTGAGTAAGCTGACTATGTCACAGCTTCCATAAACACAGGGCATGGCTATTTTTATCCTCTTCACATCAAATAACAGCAATGCCATGTCACCTCAGAGATCCAATCTTAACCAAAAGAGAATGAATTTAGGACAACTAAGCTTTTGCTTTTCGGATGGGGGAAAATACACAGCTGGATTTCCAGGTTACAGAAACTTTTCACTGCCTACGATTCTATAGCATAAAAATCATTCCTGGCAACTTCATTCCTGAAGCAGCTTCCTTGACTTCAGGACTTTCTGCATTACATAAAGTCAGTCATGAGCTGAAGATGTTGCAAGAACCATCAGTCATGGTTCCATCTCCACCTCTGCCTGCAGTCATGAGTGTCCCATATGGACATGGGGAGGTGGATGCTCCCACCAGTAATACCCCAGTCTCCCAGCAAAATGATTGATGGGAGCCAAGACCCAGCTGTTCACTCCAGGGTCAGAACTGGGGTTCTTCAGCTGAAACAAAGCAAGTTTCACTCTTACAGAAATTCATCTAATCTCAAAAAATAAACTGAAAAAAAGTCTCAAGGATGGGCAGTCCCCAGATGGACACACACAGAATAAGCAGTTCCATTAGAAAAATGTCAGCCTCAGAGTTGCAAAGCGTTTTGGAGGGATGAAACCAGATATGTGCCAGAAAAGCGATGATAAGGTTTTCCTGGTGTCCATAACACAACTCTGACAGAAGGATGAGCCAGAGATTCCACCTGGTGAGCTCCAGCTGTCCTGACCTCCTCCTGCTCATAGGAGCTGGGGCTGCACCATCTCTGGAAGTGTCCAAAGCCAGGCTGGATGGGGTTTGGAGCAACCTGGGATAGCAGAGGGTGTCCCTGCCCATGGCGGAACCGGATGAGATTCCAACCCAAACCATTCTGGAATTCCATGATCCGATGATCTCCAAATGCAAGCCCTCACTCATGTCCAACATTAGTCTGTCTGTTTTTTTCTGTTCTGATAGGAAGAAACACTATTTCCACATGTCCAAACAAATTTAGGTTAGACTTCAGGTGGAGATAAGGCCCTAATTAATCATAATGGATGGAATTAGGTTTCTACAGTGCTCAAATTCAGCCTTTATTGTGAATTAATACCCTAATGGGCAGAAATGTTAGAAGGACAACTGTTGAAAACAGCTTCAATCCAGAACTACAAACATGCCCCTGGAAATGCTCTGATTTAAGGATCGAGGTGGGAAATTCAAGGATCCAGATGGAAAACCCTCCCTCAATCTAAGATTTGAGGTCAAAGCTTTGGTTATCACCCACCTCTGGTTTCATCACTCATGGATTCTCCTCCGAGTTTCCTACAGCCCCTGTCACTGGGAAACGCAGCGTTGCTGTGTTCCACAGGGATGCTGGGGCTTCATAATCTCATTCCAAGGCCAGTTATAAAATAGGCAAAAAACAACACAGCCCTTTTTTCCCTTCATGTGTAGGTGGGTGTATAATTCCCATTACCATAAGAAACAGCTCCAGGCTGATGGGAATATTGTCACATTCCCACCGACTTTACTCTGTCCCATAAAAGAACCAAACAAACAAAGTTTCTGTTCACTTGGATGTAGACTTTGGGGAAAGAGGACCTCAGGGACAATATTTCCATCCTTGGCACTGCCTTAATGTTCAGTGGCAGCCAACTCCCTGAATCCCACTGGACTTCTGTTTTCCCCACATGCAAAACGAGGGCAATAACACCAACCATATCAGCAATATGGTCTGGAAAGGACTCAACAGCAGCCATGAGAGGAGGCAGAGGTGTTGCTATCTCCCAGCTTGCTGCAGACATTGCCCATTAACACGTTGCATGAGTGCTGTGTTGAGAACTCTCTTTTGTGTCACACGATTATGAAATTCCTTAATGTGCCATTAATATGTATGTTAATTTTGAAGCAATGCATGTGTCCTGTTCTTGTGCAAGCAGCAATGTTTCCAGGGGAACTCCTCCAATAACAGGCATAGATGCAGTGTGTGGCTTTTCCAACAAAAAGAGCTTTTTAAAGCTCAATTTTTAAAACGTTCTCTTCACCCAAGAAAGACATTATGCCCAGGATCAGCCATCCATGCCAATTTAACATGATGCTGACCTAAACAGTTCTGCAGGGAATATTTCATGTATCTCCCAAATCTCAGCCAGACTCTGATTTGGCTCTGCTGGGATGAAATGCATCTTAGATTTGGCACTTCCACATGCAAACAGACAAAATCTTTACATTGACAGTGTCTTCATTAAGCTCTGAAATAGAGGCTGTATCCCACCTGGAATGTTATTAAGCTGTCCAGAGAATTTAGGCAATTATTGGCATTTACTGCTCTCTGATGAAAACACCCAACACTGCTGACCTATCACAGGAATTAGCATGCTCTGCTCAGCAATGATGTGATAGTTCTGAGGGAGCTTTTAAATTCTGAGACCCAAAAGAGCCTTTAATTCACATATGGTGAACCTCATATGAAAAACTGTTTCAATTTTAATTTTTTTTTAAACATCGTACTCATTTTTCCTCTCTGCTGAAGTACTGATGCCATGTCCACAGCTGTCCCTGTTTTTATCCCAGGAGATCTGATGGGAAGGAGATCCAAGGACTTTTACTTTATGCAGTGCTTTCGAAAGATTTGCTAGGACACTGCATCCCATTTCACTGCCTTGAAGTAGATTTTCTCCAATTAATTAAAACATGCTTTGAAAAGTCTTTTTCCTTCTTACTTGAAGCCATTCTACAGAAGTTAAGGCACTGACGTTAGATGGATGCAATGTTGAATCCATATGGATATAAATACATAGTTGGTTGATAAAAAGGTGAGTTCTGTGTCTACTCTGTGTATTCCAACTACCACAAACACTCTACCACCACATCCTTTACACATACAAAATGACAAATTGGAGGGAAAAGTGCAGTTGAAACTGCAGCAAAATCAGAAACTTATAATCTGATACAAAAATTGGCACAAATACCTAAAGATTTCAAATTATTTTAGTCCTTTACTAAAAATAAATGAAGAAAATACAGTTTAAGGCATTTTAATAGATCCTTCCAAATGCATAAAGTTTCAGAATGAGAACACATTCCTACTTGTTTCCAATTCGGAGGGAACGAAGTAAGAATCTTGAAAGAAAAAGAAAAATCCAGTATGAAAAAAATAATTTTATGAGTTGTCTTCTTACACATTAAAAGGAGGCAAGGAAAAGGCAAATTTAAATTATTTTCTCCTCTGTGTGGGTCACCTTTCATTAAATTGCTGAGAATGAAACACACTCCCACCAGGAGTAACATCTCATTTTCAGTGCTGCTGGGGTGAGGAGCCTGAACAAAAATAAATGGCTTCTCCAATGAGACACATCATCCATCGTCAGCATGTAAAACACAGTCATTAATCACAGCACAACCTGCTTATTAGGGCATTCAAGCACTGGCAATACAAATGCTTATAAAACAGGGGCTCCTTTCACAATTCCCTGCCCTTGTCTCTCAATAGTTTAGAGGATTAACCCTTTTGCAGTGAGGGATGGGCAAACTGGTTTTGCCTAATTCCAAACCAACCTGACATCATGGGTTCAAAAGTTCGACTTGAACTCGAACATTCTCAGGTGCAGTTTGTGCTGAGGGAACAAAGAGCTCAAGGGGAGATAAGGGAAGGAAGATAGGGAAAGAGCAAATTGAAGAACCCTACAGGGCATGGACTGAGTGTAAAAATTCAGTGAGAGACAAAGGATGGATAAAAAATGGTGATAAAGGAGTTGAAACTCTTGCAAAGTAATAAACATGGTTCTGTCTTAACACCTATCTTAAAGTGATTTGTGGGGAAGTCTCTTCCTTCCTACAGAATTCCCTCTGCTGGGAAAAAACAACAGGATTTCACTTGTGCTTAATTAATACTCATGAAGAGCACAGTTAAACATACACAGTCCCCACTGACCACATGACTTCAGGCTTCTCTTGCATTTCTTAGCAAAGAAATTTAAAATGCTAATGTGTAAAGAACCACCATTTTTCTTTCAAAAATGGGAAGGATGAGGAATTCAGCTGGCTCCATGTCACAAATGAATTCAAGGACAAAGCCAAGTACCGATGACCCAAGCACAAAGTGCTGCCTGCAAAGCTCTCAGCTCTTCCCTGGGCTGTGCAAAACCCAGCTCCACTCAGTCATCCCTGCTCCCAACACAGCGTGTCCCAAGCTGCCAGATAAATGAATGCTCAGAAAATGGTCATTTATTTGCAGTCTGATGCAATTCCTTTTCTTTTTCTACACACCCAAAACTTCTATTCACTTCAAGGAGAAAATAAGTGGGGACATGAGGAAAATACAGAGGTCCTGAGAAAAGCAGTACTTGGACATCCATGCAGCAGGCAAAAGCACCTAAGCCCCACTATTTACTGATAGTTGTAACAAGTGAAACACCCCAATGAAGAAAATTCTTGTGGAAAAAAACTAGATGAGGCGTGCATTTGAATTTTCTCCTGAAGTGTAAACTGGCCCCAGGTTAACCAGAGTTGATAATTTGTCAAACACTTAAGTTTGTCATCAACTGGACAAATATTTCCAGTGTTGGTACCAATTACTGGAGGCAAATGACCCATGATTGGCTTTGGGGAAAACAAACATTTTGAGAAGACAAATTATTAGCCCGCCATATTTTAAATTACACTAAAGCTACATACCAGGTACTGGAAATGAACATTTAACTTTCTTCTGGGTGGATTTTTCAGTTAACATTGCAGCAATGGGTGGTGGCAGCAATTCCATTATCGTTTACTCCATATGTAAGAAATACTCAGTGAATGCTTCATAGGCATGACTGGTTCAAAGTAGAGTGGGATAAGTCCCAGCAAATCATCAGCAAGGAGTTAAAATCAAAAAATAGCTTGAGTTAAAAGAGACTCACAAGGATCATAAAATTCAACTCCCAGCCCTGCACAGGGCAAAATCACAGCTGAAGTACTCAGAAATTCAGCATTGGCTCTACTTCCTAGAAGTACAAGAACTATCAGGAGTTTTCCCAAGGTATTTCTTCTAAATGAAAGGCTTTCCTCAACTGAAGTCACCATCAAAACACTGTGATGAATGAAAGGCTTCTCAGTATCCTTCACTGCTGAAAGAATTTTCTATCCTGTAATCTACTACAGGAAAGCATCACTTTTGTTTTGTGGGTGGAAGCTCAGAGATAAAAACCACGAGCAGGTGAGAGCTTTATTGATGGGTTTGCTTTTCCAAAGGCATCTCCAAAGCTGAGCTCGGTGGTGAGCCAAGGCTGTGCTGAGCATTGTCTGTGAGGAGGGAACAGCAATGCTCATGTTTTAAAAAGCTGCCAACTGATTTTAATGCATTTTTACAAGTTGTATCATGAATAATTGTGCTAATACTGAAAAGGGAGAAATAAGGCCTGGATCACAGAAATCAGCTTTTTCAAACAGATTAAAGCCACAGAGTCACCAGATGCCATCAAAGTGTTTCATTGCTCTCATGGCAGTGGTTTTGTTCCGTGACAGGAAAGAAAAGGGACAGTGTTTTTCCATGGTTGAGTATGTGCCACAGAAGTCCTGTACTAAGTTCTGTCCCTTTTTCCTGATTAAAACTGCTGGATGGGTATAATTTTTCCCCTTCTCTGAAGGCCAAATTTCTATTTCATAGTTGCCAACTCAATAGAATGTGACAGTGGAAGCTATTAATTGATTCTGCTATTAATAGAAAACAAGGAAAACAGAAAGGACAAAACAATTACAAAAACTATGACAGCACAAAAGAAAAGGAAATTATTTGCCAAACTGAGTTTTCCAGACCAAAGCCCCGTCCATGGAGCCAAGTACACAGCAATAAGACACTCCAGCACTCCCATGCCAGCTGGGCATGCAGTCAAAGCCATCTTTTCCATTTCCACACGTGTCCAGCACCTCCATCCTCCACAAAGAACCTCTCACAGAGCCAAAGCGATGTCATGCCATGAAAACCAGGATCAGGCCCTATCTTTCATTTTAGCACAACTGCTACAAAGACAGAGACCAAGCCAGATCGATCCCACACCTGCAGAAGTACTTTCAGCACTTGGCATGGGCTGGGAGATCGTCTGTGCAGAGACAAATTTAGCTCACCCCCAGATGGGAATAATCCCAGTGCACAGACATCCCCTGCTGTCTGCACAGCTTGCCATAACCTGAGGTTTTGATGGGATGGCACTTGGGATGTGGAGCTCTGACCTCCCAAGACAGTCAGACAAATGCAAGCCAGGAAACCCTACATCTACAACTCAGAGCTGTTCCCTGGCTCTGCTGGAAAATGGACAGGGAGGAAAATTTCTGATGATAAATGAAAAGAATCATTCCAGAATGTATTAAAAATACATAAATCATCTTAAAGGAACCACGTGAATTTTTTTATATTTTACAATTTAAAAGATAATCTGCCCAATTTTGTGAAAACACTGCCATACTTGAACTCATTTCTAAATCCACCACATTATCATGTAGATTATTTCTTTTTAAATAATATTTTGGATGCTGTACTTTGTTCAGCTGAGAAACAGATGAATACCCATAACCATTCCAGCTTTGGAATTTGGGATTAGCTCATGTAAAAGTTTCATTAATTTATGAGCTGATACTTACACAAGTAAGCTCCCTAAATCTTGACAATTAGATGGAACAGCAGCGGGATTTCTACAATCTCCTTTCAGTCATCTTTGCTGGCTCTCCTGATGCAATCACTTCAGCAGCAAGTCCGTGATGGACAAATTCATCTGCAGCACCAATGGCTGTGACATCTCTTCACAACAGACAGGTGCTCTGGGGATTAGGCACCAGCTGAAGAGGTCTCTGTCCCAACCACAAGAAAAAGGCTTTTAATAGGGCTGTACAAATAAAATAAAATCAGTCGGGATTTCATAAATGCTTGTGTTTTAATGTAATTTAAGTGCTGGACTATCTTACAGTAATGTGCTTTAAAATGTTTACAGTTAAGGCATAATTGAATTTGACTAATTTTGGCCCTGATCCAGCTACAATTTAATTGACTTCAGTGGGAGTTGGACTGGGCTCTAAGTAATTTTAACTAAAGTAATCCATCAATTGTTCCTCACCCACTTCATCAAACTCCTTCCTATCATTTATGATTGCTCTATAATTTATTGCAATAAGGTGAAATCAACCCTTTTAACTTCTGGCACGGCTTCCTGACCCTTGGTGGAGAATTTCACCATATGCAGACACCTAAACCAGATCTGTTTGAGGAAAGCCAAGAGCACAACACAGCTGAGCCCCAAACCTCCTGGTACTATCCACAGAAACCTCTAAATATCAGCTCCTCCATGGCTTAGTCACCACAGGAACAAAATGAACTGTTAGCAAAGCTGTCAAGAGGAGGCTTGGAACAAAACAGGCAGAAGGGTGAAATGAAATGCGTTCACAAACACTCACAAATTTTTTTTTGGCCAAAAAAAATCTCATTTGCTTCAGTCTTCTCACTATTTTATTCTATCAATAATTACTATCAATAATTCTATTTCTTTTCATATTTTTCCTCTTTGAGCCAGAGGATTAAACACCATCCAGAGTGCTAGGCCTCCATATCATGTTATGTGCAACATACAAGGAGATGTTTTCCATAATAAAGTACCACTACTGCTAATTCCATTTCAAAGATGACAGGTTAATCTGTCATACAATACCCTGTTTAAGTAACCAGAAACATATCATGCACATTTCTCTATCTTCTAAAAGAAAAGGACATGTTTTTTATTGAGGCTTCAACCCTTCTGCGCTTACACAACAGAGCTCTGTTTTTTAATGGATCAATGTAGGCAGCTCTACGGTGGATGTGGCAATAGGCACCTGCACACTCAAAGGTACAGGAACGTGTTGCTTCAACATTAATTCTCAAAATGTCTATTAAAATTAAATTCAGATGAAATTCAATTCTTGTAAGGTGAAATAAATCCCAGTTTGAAAAAAAACCCAATCCTTACTGGCAGCAAAAGTAGCCATTAACTGCTCTGTGACTTGCAAAATAATTGTTAAAAGAAATATCCAAAGGCAAATGGTGGCCAAGTATTTAAAGATGATTTAGTGATTACATGGAAAACTCTCTTATTCTGATGAAGATCTGAAAAATGAGTAGTAAGATGTATCCAAAACACAGGGCAAATATAAATACTTCCAATTCAAACCCTTCTCTGCAAGTTGTCCTGTTGGAGTCAGACAACGAATTACATGAATACAAACCACTGGCATGTAAAAAAATTTACAAGATAAGACCTGAACGTACACATCCAAACATATTAAGGTCACTGAAAGGTTGTTGCTAGGAGAAAAAGACCATATATTTGCAAATTTTCTGTTATTACATCTCCAAAGGGAATTGTAATTTTGTTGCATGGGAAGTTCTGGAAAACTGTTTTTTTCAATTTCATTAAAAAAAAAAGAAAAAAGAAAAGAAAAAAAAAAGAAAAAAAAAAAGGTGTGATTTTTTAAAAGAGAAAAATGAAAAACAAAGCAGATTTGCCTCTTAAGGTCTTTCAGGTTCTGTGTTTTAGACAGAGGTTAAGTATTCTGGATGTGCTACCTGCAGTCCAAAGATTTTGAATATGAGTGCAGGGGTCCATGTTCAGGAAGATGGGGTTTTTTGAAAGACTGTTCTTCAGCCTTCTCTTTAGTTAATTAAATGGATCTTAGCTGTTCCCAAAGACCTGAAATACCTGCCGCTGGTATCTGGGTGTTGTTCTGAGCTGTGTTCTGGCCAAGAATGGGTGAAAATGTAAGGGTGCATGAGAGGAAAAGGGAAAATACTGGAAAATGTAAAATATTACATATTACTGTCTTAGCCAGACAGTATAGCTTTTGGTATAGCTAATACCAAATCTCTGTATTTTTAAAGATGTCATTAAAATGTAGCTTTGGGAATTCTGGGCTAGAAATCTCTCAGCTAAATTCTTCTACAATCCTGGATAACACCAGACTTCTACTGCTCAGCTCCCATTGTCCTTGTGATCCTATTGTATTACAGACTTGATATAAATACAACTGAGATCACAAAATAGTTCCCAAATTTTACAAGGAACTGTTACTTCCTAGCAAGTGAAACTCTGAACCCATGTTCTGGTTTCTGCAATCTAGCTGGAGCAATTCTTACGTAGGAATGACGGAAAATGTTTGGTTGTAACTTTCTCTCCTTGAAAAAGAAAAATAAGTAAAATTTTTCAATACTGAAAGTAACTTCATTGCTTTGCCAAATGTCTCATAAAAAGGACAGTGCTATAAAGTTTTGTTTCAGCCTTTAGAAGATAAGTTTTCAGTATTTTATTCCTGATTGTTTTCTCTGATATGATTTTACACATACACACACTTTTTAAACCTCTCCATTGTCAAGCTAAATTTATAACATTTTCTTTGCTCTGAACTGAAAAGGATACACAATGGTTATTTCTTCAATCTACCAACAATCCAAAATATAAATTTTTCTGACTTCTCCTATTTTCACTTGGATATTATGAAATTTTGTACATGGCCTGCAAACGCAAACCCAGGTTTCCAGTGGCTCCAAGCAGGGCTGCAGTCACTTCTAACACTGGACAACTTATCAAGGGCTGAGCAGAAGAAACGGATCAGCAGAATCAAACAGTGAAATCCCCTGAGCAACCTGACAATCAGTTCTGGCTCTGCCATCCACTGTGTGCGTTCCACGCAAATCTGTGTGCGTTCCACGCAAAACCACAGGCCAGCGCCGAAGGCACGGAAGTGACTTTGAGCTGGAAAGGCACAGATTTTGTTCCATCACCCAAACCTGCTCACAACACTCCTATCAGCAGAAAATCCATCCTGGAGGTGGATCAACACCCCGATCCATACACTGCCAGAGCTGTGATCCAGGGATCTGTCCGTCACTGGATCCAGATGGCAAAGAAATGTACTGCTCAACACAACAGAAGAAAAAATACAAAAGCTCCTTAGTTACTGCCCTGCTCTACTCCCCGAGCCTGGTGGGGCGATAGCAGCTCCACACAACACATCAGCTCCAAACACTCTCGATTCCTTTTCCTCACCTTCCCCAGAGAGGATTTTTGCCCTTGTTCATGCCCAGCTTGTCCTAAAGGCAGCAATGCTGGGGGTCATTGATTCTCCAGGATGAGATGGTCTTTTCCTACAGAAGCAAGTTAAATAAAAGTCCTCAAAATAATAATGGCACTCGGTCTGCACTGCGCAGTCTCCATGAGCAGTGGCCAAATTGAGGACACTTTTAAGGAAAGTGCTACATTTAAACTTAACTCACTGTGCAGATGGATTTAAACTGTGCTTCAGTGCCAGCTGTGAGGCTTTAGAAAATGAGGCGTAGGTGTCAATTTTCCCAGTGGAATCCCAGATTCATTAATGCCTCCTATTACAGCATTCCTCCACAATGCTTATTCATGCCCAACCACAACCACAATGCTGATTACTTGCCACAATAGGTTTTATTGCAATCACTGGGGTGTGATCTTCTGGTTTGTTCACTGTAGTTTTGCCATTCATTAAATCCTTTTATCCACTATTAACAGTACAGAGATAAGACAGCAAAAGTCAGTCTTTATTACAGATATTTTAATATCTAGCATTGAAATTTCTTTAGAGACAGATTTCTCTGCTCAGTCCTGAGATCTGCTTTCAAATCCAGATTCGAATCTGGGTTTCCTTCTGAAATGCCACATCTAGTACTGCATATAATCCAACAGAAAAAATTAACAGGCATTTCTCCAAGTATCCATTTATCATCACCCAGCCCATTATTATTATCTCCCATTTGCCACTTTTGGGCATTTTTGAACTAGGTTTTCTGCTAAAGACATCTTTGATGTCTAAAGATGGCCACCCCGAAAAAATCTAGGCTCCTTAAAATTAACTGTTGTGCCCAATCTACAGCACTTACAGAGGAATCCACTTTCAGTTCATTGGTTTGTTTCATTTACCTCAGTTGATAAAGTGCTCCACATCCACAGACAGGCTTTCCCTTGTAGGACTAAAATAGGGAATTTTGGAAGGTTTGAGAAAACTCAGATTTTCCCAATGTTGCAGCTGAATAAATCCCACTACAGGAGCAGGGACATAGTCCCTACAGGAAATCCTGATTTTTCCGGGTTTTCAGAGGAATGCTCAGAGACAGCAGCGTAACTGTGACTGCACCTTCTGCCATTTCAAGCAGAAGTGTCATCTCTGAACTATCTTATATCTATTAAAATAGTCAATAGCTTCACAAATACTGGATCAAAGACATCTACAGAGGAAGTACTTTGTATTTCTCAGGATTAATAAAATTCCTTTCTAACTCTGCCTTTACTTTTTGCTACTCAACTATAGAATTCTACTGATCTTTGTAAGCTAAACCAAATAAATACTGGCAGTTTTCAAAATATCTTTTTTTTTCCTTCATATGTTTGCACAAATAATCAGCAAAAATCCCAAACAGCCTTGCAGCAATGCAGATTTCCACATGGAGACATTTTCAGCTTTGCAATTTAGGTTGGCACCTCTTGTATAAACACACAGTTTCATTTTCACCTGCTTCCCTCAACATTTTGGGACACAGGTTTTTCATGGGCTCAGGAGCCATTTAAGACATGTAGATCTCCTAAAGCCCTCACTTCACACAGCACGAAGCAAAACTCTTTCCGCGACCTTGTACGATTGCCTGGGATGCCGCTGCGTTCCCGGCAGCGTCCTGGGGACGACAGTGCAACCCCAGCTGCAGATGCCAGGCTCGGGGAATGCGGGACGCTCTCGGGTCCAAGTGAGCCTGGCAGAAGGTGCCCCACCACTCCACATCAGCTTTATTCAACAGGATTTATCCAGCTGTCATGTTCCAGACTGGAAACATGAATGAATGGCATCTCATTTTTCCCCGTGCTGGAACACACACACTACATGGATTCCCTTTTATTTTCCCAAGCATTTTGACTTCCCCCAGGAATTCCATAACAAAATCTGTTCAATTTAAAGGAAAATATTCAGCAGGTATTTGAGCAACAGAAATGGCTTCCACCTCAATTTTAAGTAACATCCCACAGCAAAATCAAGCCTTGCCCATATCAAGGCCTCTTGGAAGATAATCAGAAGGAATCTTTTGTTGTGAGGTTGCACATAAAAACTGAGCTATTTTAAGTTACAATAAATCTGCTTTCTCACCATGGTTTCCTGAAAAGGCTGAGGAGACTGGGTGAGGACCGGAAGAACCAAACCTCACACTTTATCTCCCAAGCAATGATTCCCCAAAGACCCCAGCGGCTACAGGTACCGCTGCGTTTAATCCAGAAAATATCATTTATATGAGGAAAATGACAGTTCAAAAGACCCCTTTGGAATAACCAGCTCCCAAGTTCATCCTAAGATGAAACAACAGCAGACAGACATGGAACTGGAAGAGAAGAAGAATTCAAGATTTAAACAATTCTATATTAGACAGCTGCCTACATTAAAATCCCAACCACACAAATCCTGAACGTTTTGAAGTAAAAAAAAAAAAACCAAAAAATTCAATCACCAAAGTAAAGTCCCAAAATTAATTTCAAGAGAGCAAATAATAATAATAATTCTTAATGTTCTTTAAAGGAAACTTTTTCCACAGACCAGCAAGCAGAGTAGTACATTTTCAAAAAAGAAAAAAAACAAGTGGAGAAACTTAAGATTGCATTAACTTCCCGAAGTTACGTCGCTTTTAATTGTACATATAGCAGCAGAAGCCTCTTCAGAACAACTCCCCTAAAACATGGGTAAATATTTTATATCTTAGCAGACAATTCTCTCAGAAAATAAACAAGGCCACACTCATCCAAGGTATATTTTTGCCTTGTGAGGTGTTGCGCTGGTATAGCAATTAAAGAGAAATCAGCACAGCCCTACCTGAGGTATGGACTAGTAAAAAACCTTGGCATAGACATAAATTACTCTGCTGCTCATTAGGATTTAAATTATAAACCACTAAGATACATTCAAATGTGAAGGTTTTTTTATGAGCTCTGGAATAGGGCCTGGTACAAATGAATACACACCACAGACAATTAACAATTTGTATTACCAACTTTGCTGAAATAACTGAACTCTGCCAATGAAGGCAACACGATTCTTTTTAATCCAGCCATCTCAATTCCTTTGAAGAGTTTAAAAAAGCCATCCAAGACCAATACTACTGATTACTAACACACAATGTCACAAATTCCACTAAGATCAGGGATTACACACAACTCCACTCCACACCCCAGCCTAGTTTTCATTTTCAAACTATTTTAGTTCCTTTGATAAATAAGCAGCTTTTCTAATTTGACCTTTTAACACTGCACAGTGTCCTTTGATTCTTTATGATGCCCGAAACTACCAATAAGGTCAATGGATTCTAAATCTATCACTAAACCAATATAATAAAAAATAGAGGAAATAAATTAGAATTGGAGTAGGCTTGCCTACAAATATTTTTAATTGAAAAATTAACTTTTAAATAGCAATTTGAAAATTGATTCCTACAGGACTCTGCTCAGTGAAAAAGCAACGTCAGCAATCACCGTAACAAACCAAGCATATGAACAGTGTCTCATTACTTATACAAATTAATCAATGGTGACATAATACGAAAAGCCAATAAAAATATAAGTATCATGAAACAAGATAAATAGTATTTTCACTCAGCCATCACAGCCCAAAAAGTCATAAAGCAAAGTGGCATTAATCACCATTTGAAAATATTTCTAGTCTTTAAAATTTTAATCATAATGGCTCTGAACCCAGACTAGCATTTTGTTACAGATTTGGTACTGGTTTAGCCTTATTTTTTTGGCTCAATAAACATAAATACATGTTCACATACCAAACTTTAAACTAATGATGGAACATTTTCACAGGGAATTGCAGTTTTCTTTCAAAAAAAAAAAAAAAATTGGATTGGGGTTTATTCCAAGCTCTCTTCAATGGGAATCTCCCCGGCGACATTGGTGAGCTTTGCGTCAGACCTCACGAACACTCCTCACAACTAAAATGTCAATCTTCGACCTCAAGATGCACCGCAAAAGTCTCAAACACTTCTTCCATCTCCTTCTGCTTCTACTTGACAAATCTGTTTTGTTCCAATTCAGATGCACTCAGTTAAATATTCAGCAATTCATCAGAGCCAAAACTCTTTTCTATTGGGTTAGCAAAGTTTTCTGATCTCTTTTCACTTAACCAGAGATGTTGCTGAACACACACGCTGCACACGTACAACATCTTATGTCTTTCAGCTCCAAATAAATTATAAAGGCAAATCAGCCTTCTCTGACTTCACCCAAGATGAAAGAAATATTAACTCTTTAGCCCATGAAAACGTCTCAAACCCTGACTCCTGCCTTGAGAAAAAGCCACTGAGGAGACGTTCAGCTGGAGTAACTCATTACTCATCACTTTCAAACACTCCCAAGTCCAAGCTATGATGGTGCAGTAACAAATCTCTGTGGTTTAGGTTAAGACACATTTTCTTAGATCATGAAGAGACTAAGTGCTCACTCCCTTCCTGATTAACTCCGGAGGAAAAGGAAACTCAGGCAGTAAGTTAATGCCATACAGTATTTCTATAGTGCTATATTTCTGCAGCTTTTAGCCCCCAAGTAGTTTGGGAGGAATTTTTGAGTTTATTTTCACTCTGTGTGTGTGTGTCTTTGGGGGTTTGGTTATTTTATTTTATTTTATTTTATTTTATTTTAGTTACAGATGTATATAGGGTATTTTTCAAATTCTTTCACATTTAGATATCATTTGTGGTATTGTCCATTTCTTAGCCAACAGTTTCCTTTCACAAAAAAAAAATTCCCATTGCCTAATACACATAAGACTTGAATTATGCCTATAACCTTAGAATCTGACAGTTTGGAAGTGTGGACTTTGGTAGCAGTTTCTCCTATGATTTTATTCCACAAGCAAATCTCTCTCTGTACTTCACAAGTGCTGCAATTCCATACAGCTTAGTCCATTAGAAGCAGATATTCACAACCCGGGCTGACATAGGGACAGGCCAGAGCTTGGGCTAGAAACACAACCTTGAGGGCAAATTCATTAAAGATCCCAGGCACAAAGAGAAATAAGGCTTTAATTGAAGAGTAACCACAAGAGACTCACTAGCATCACTCTCAATCCACTGCTGAATCATACGAGGATTATTAATGATTATTTACTGAATATACATCACTCTTGCAAAGACAATGCTTGCTATACTTGACCCAGACCTATGTATTTTAAAAATTTCTCTCTTTTTTTTTCCGTGGGGCGTGGTGAGAGTCAAACCAGCTGCCAGGAATCACCTTACCCGTCCAAAATCCCGAGAATCTATTAGGTGACATTCAGACCGTAATTTTTATGCTGAGGTAGTTGTACATGCTTCTGGACACTGATAATATCCAGGTTAATATTCCTTTTGGGTGCTAAAGGGACTTTCTTTTCTAATTCTTCCTCTTTCTGTACAGAAAGAGAGAAAAGCCAAGAGGCTTGGTGTCCTTACCCTGGTGGATTGAGGTCTGCAGGCAGAATCAGGCGCTCCGTGCGTCACTGCCACACACCAAACCCCTTCAGGACGTTTTGGCCAAGCACTGAATTTCACTACGCAGTAGTGAGGGATCAGTTCTCAAAAATTCCCTTGTCAGCAATATCTTGATTAACAACTAGTTCTTATATAAAATATTTCAGCAATTAGTTAGGGAAGGCAAGGGACGTCACGCACAAATCAGATGGAAGAAATAAATGTTGATGGAGGATCAAATTGTCCATGTAACTTCTTCCCAAAAGCTGGTCATCATGGGTCTTAATTCTGATTCAACCTCCTAATCCCTCCTGGATCTTTAATAACTAGTATTTACAAAATAAATACTGAGGTTGAAGGAAGATTTATGCTTGGAGCAAGGATTTACTCTACTTGTCAAACTCTTAGGGTACGCTAACAGCAAGTTTTCTATCAGCACAGCTCTGCTAAGAGTGGAAAAGATCCTTCTTCTTTATATTCAGCAATAAAAACCCGCAAACTAAACCAGCAAACCTAAGCCAAAGTACAGGCCTTGAGGTTTTAAACACAACCTAATACAAGGGCAAAATGAACATTTCCAGCAAAGAGAAAGAGGAAAAATATAATTCTATGACCTTGAAATAGGTATTATTTTTATAGACAATTAGTCCTTTACAAATATTTTTCAATAGATAAGATTTTTTGAAGAATGCATTTTTAAGTTGCAGTTTCATCACCTCATTCCTTTTGACACATTATGTGTCACCATGGGAAGTATGGCCTTATGGGAAGAACAGAAATCTGGAAAACTGCCTGCTTCACCAGCAAAAGGGATTTTTAAAAATATTATTTAAAATCTGGAATGTATTCTGAGAATACTATTTTTACTTTTAATGTGGATTTTTAAACACCCACATTAGACCAGTCTGCTTGTGAAATTTTATAATGCCCATGGTCAATACCCGATTGCTCATTGTGTTGTTTGTGCAGGGCAGAGCCGTTTGTGCGTATTTATTTGTGGTGTCTGCAAAATCTTTCCAAGTATTTTCCCATCTTTGCTGTTAGAAATAATTTATGTTCTTTCAAAGAAAAAAAGAATTTAGGGTAGAAAAACTGTGCCTCCATAGATCTTTTTTTCTTTTTCACAATATTTCTATTAATTTCTTTGTACTCACGCAGACATAATGAAAAAAATACTGGAGGTTTCAATGAGCGTAAGATGAAGGACGATTTCTACAGGAGCTGGACTGCTGTAGATCTCCTTAACTCATTATCATTAGCACTGATATATTGGCTCCAATGCACACACCGACGACGATTGGGCAGAAGCCCGCCACTACACACTGATAGTAACTAAAAAGTGATAGTAACTATCTGATAGCTGCTAGTTACTGATAGTAACTAACAACGATCCCAGCGCTGGCAAACCCAGGGAGTGGGGATGGAGTGCGAAAGCCGGGCTTCGTTTAGGCAGGGTTTGGGGCGGATGCAGTGGGAGATTGCAGGAGCCGCTGGCCCGAGACCCCCGGCTCCGCGCCCGCCGCATCCCCGCGGCGGGCGCCGCTGGGGTCACGCTTACCGGTGCAGGAGTGCAGCGGCTTGGGCCGGACCAGGAGCGACGGGCACACGGAGTACAGGGAAAGTTTCTCGAAGTAGTCGCAGGTCTCCTTGGAGAGGATCTCGTCGATCATGAAGGTCTTGTAGCGCCTCCTGCCTGCCTTGGGCCGGCCGGGCGCGGGCAGCCGCGCCGGGGGCTGCGGGCCGG